>RCWM02000196.1:0-272500 GCA_003667255.2 Euschistus heros | reverse complement strand
AGTTCTTTCCTTATGGTATGCGTCATTGCGGAAGCGAACCCGTTGTTAGGGGGATGCTTATATAATATATATATAGATGTTATTGACAAGTCATTGCAATCATTTTGAAGCTCATTTACTTATTGTATATATTCTATACCGTTGTTAATATAAAACAATTTTATATAATAATAATAATCTTGCAGATGTTAAATGATGGACTCAGACAATATATCATCAATTGTCAAGAGACTTAAAATTTCAATATTGATTATTTTGTTGCTTTTATTTACCATTGTAAATATCACCCAGCCTGCACCACTATTTATTGCTGAATGTCATATTAAAACACTAAGAATTAGTCCCATATGTTGCTGATTTATTCCAAACCAGACACCTATCCTTCTATGACAATCTCCACTCCCACTCGAAATCATCAGTCTCCTAACTTGCTTCCATTTTTATTTCTAATGATCCTCTGGGTAAAAAAAAAAAATGGTTTAGAACCCTAATAATAGAGAGCATTTATTGAAGTGCTACCAATCGATGGTTACTTTAGAAGTTGTTGCCATACTTTTAATTCCAAGTTAATTTGCTTTATGTTCTATTGTACAGTTTTAAATGCCATTAAATAAAAATAATAAAATTAACTTTCTTAATCTAATGAGTTGGTTTTAGTTAAGGAGAGGACCGTTTGTGCGTTTGGTTTCTCTCTGTTGATACACTTATAAATTAATAAATAATGGAATTTAATGAAAATTAGAAAAAAAAAAAAAAAAAAAAAAAAAAAAAAAAAAAAAAAAAAAAAAAAAAAAAAAAAAAAAAAAAAAAAAAAAAAAAAAAAAAAAAAAAAAAAAAAAAAGCAGGAAGTTACTTTTTTTAAATTTTATTATTTTCTCGTCTTGACAAAAACTGTTCACGCGGGCAGTATTAGCTTACCGAACTACCTGTTAATGTTATGATCACATGTCTTGGCTATCGTTATGACCATAGTCCAAATACCCATAAATTGGGACCACACTAAAACAAGACGTTGAAGACCCTTCAATGTTACTTTTACGAGAAATCGATACTCGATAGAGTAGCAAACAGGATAAATATAAGAAGGGTTAGGCAGCAAGATGTAAAAATTTTTGTTATCCAAGACATATCTACAAGCCAACATAAAAGAACAATTTAACAATTACTCATGAAGATTGACTAAATAATGCTATACTTATTATTTATCTTTTTAAATAAGAATTTCTAAGAACAACTGTTTTTATAACTTGTCTGAATACTAAATAACTTATATATTGTATATTGTAGATAACAAATAAATGCTATTTAATAGATACGATGTGATATTTGAGCTCCTAATAAAAATATTATTTTTTGTAAAAGGAATTTTATATCACAACACTATTCGAAACTTATATTCTCGAGTCTCATATTTTTTTGGAAATAAAAACAATAACAACTTTTTTAAAAATAACAACTTTTTTTTTTAATTTAATATTGGTATATATAAATATTTATATTTCCAATACCTCCTTCTCATCCAGACTGACGCTTGCTATATATATATATATATATACTATTGTACATAAATCATATCATATATATATATTTATATATCTGTAAAATTCTCATAGTGGTGAGAACCTCTCAGAGTAAAAAAAATGGTTTTGTCCCAAACTAGATCAAAAATCATAGAAAAATATATATATATAGATCTTAAGGGTTCTCAGAGTCTATTCTAATAACGTTGCAGATATAAGATAATTCAAAAACCTTTTTTGAGGAAACCGCGTTTAATGCTATAAAAGCTGTAATATCTCCACTTTGTTTAAATATTATTCACATTTCTACACAGTATTCACATAGGATTTATTTTATTAGATTTTCAATGTAAGGTTTAAAACACAAGATAATGAACATAGATCTCAATTTTGCCGTTGGCTTCTGAATGCAAATGATATTAAATAAAACCACTTTTTGAGGTGAATTTTATGGACATATGAGTCTGTTTTAACAGGGGAAGGCATTTCTATCCATCCATATGGTGTATAGTTGGATTATTAATGTTTGTTACATTTGTTAGGTTTTGTGATATTTGCAGTTTTAGGGATAGTTTTTTTGGAAAAACGGTGACCGTTCAAGTATCATAAGACAATGTAATAAGGTGAAGATGAAGCTGTTCTTTAGGTCCCAAGTTTGTAAAATTTAAGATTACATGTACTCTGCTCTTGTAGAAAATTTAATGTTAAATCCGAAAATGTGGGCAAAATTTAAAAATATTTTAACAAAGTGGAGATATTACAGCTTTTATAGCAAAAAAACTGGTGGTTCCCTCAAAAAATTCTTTAAATTATCGTAGATTTGCAACAGATTGGAATAGAAAGATAAGGTCTGCGGTATTTTTCTTCATTTTTGATCTAATTTCACCCTTATTTTTTTTTTTTTACACTAAGAGGTACTCACCCTTTATATGTATATAATAGTACCATATGAACATACTCTCCACATATATATGGGACTGCGAAAAATACGCACTTTAAAAACTTTTAAATATTTCAATCAAAAACACTTAGACAAGTAACTGAATTACCTTGGTACATCTCAAACCACACATTTCACTCATATTTACCAACAGTAAACGAACATAATACATAACCTTTACAGACGATTACACGACTGACTTCATAGACACATTAACTTACTTATTAATGACATGGCCATGACTGACATTTCTGGAAATACTCTCATAATGCTAAAAGAAGCTGGATAGGAGATATGTTCGAATAAATCCTTTTTTTTTTTTCTTTTTTTATCCATCCTAGAAGGAGGTACTGTTGAGTGCTACTCTCGCTCACCTATATAATGCTCGTGTCATTAAAATTTGAGAAAGTTCACTTATTGTTAATAAAATAACTGGGGGGAATAAAAAAATTGAAAGAGAAGAAAAATCTTTATATGGTAATACAATGTTAATTAAATAAAACATACAATTAAACTATAAATTTTAAAATGATAATTGTTTCTTTTTTTCGAAGTTAGTAATGAATATATTCTAAATGGAAATTGTTTTGAAACAGAATTTGATTCGGCCATAAGGAAATTACTTAACAAAATGAAATATGATGAATGCACCAGGAAATGTCAGTACCACAGGATATTGTTTATCTGCTGAGTAATTTAATGCTAAAGGATGTTTAATATTTTTTTGTTTATTCTTACCTCAATTATAGCAGAAAGAAATAAGTAACAGAATGGGACTTACCTGTAACAAAAAAAATAAATTCAGAAAATAATTTTTAAGAAGAAGAAAAAAAGAAAATGAACTTTATTCTGGGACTACTTGTCCCCTAAGAATAACATATGATTACAGTACATAGGACAATCATCTGGCTTTGAAAATTAATTATAATAAATAATAACAATAGATAATAATAAAAATTGATAAATAATTAAATTATATGTTACAAGATAACTGTGACATCTTGTAAAATGATACGTCTTATGTATACTATTATAATGTATATTACATAAATATTCACGTTTTACATTAGCTCGGAAGATTGAAATCCAGGAGGTAAAGGAATAAATGATGTTTAAAGGAAGTAAAAGTGGATATTTTTCGAATTGTGATGGGCAATGAATTCCATAACGAGGAAGCACGGATAATAAAGGATTTCTCGAAGGATGCAGTTCGATGCGCCGGAGTGTATAGGTTGATGGGTTGGGTTCTAGTATTTAAGAGGTGAATGGAGGAGCGCAGAGTAAGGAGGTCATGGATATAGGTGGGTTTTTTGGTTTTCAGGTTTGAAATATGAGTGCACCTAGGAAGTATTGACGTCGAAAACCGGGGTACAGCCACCCAATTTCAGAATACCTGTGAGATATGTGAGAACGTCTGGAGATCCCGAAAATAAATCTAATAAAACAGTTCATTACTCTTTTACATCTCATCTCGAGCTCATCAGACAGTCCTCCATATACTACACATCCATAGTCAAAGTTAGGAAAAATGAGTGATGATACTAAAAGTTTTCGAGTACTTAATATAATGAATCACGGTAATGTGAAAGTTGCTTAAGAATAAAAATAGATTTTCTCGTGATTTGAGAGATATGGCTATTCCATGCAAGATGTTTATCGAAAGTTATTCCAGATTTTTAATGGAATTTGGAAATGAATTGGACGGTTTTTTAGGAAAAGCAGTGGATAGTAGGGAAGAGCTTTTAGGTGAGGTTTTGACCCAATGAGAATAGCCTTTGTTTTTTCTGGATTTAGACTTAATTTATTCTCCACTGCCCAAAGGTTAATGCTATCTATGTCTTTCTGTAGCTTACAAGTCGCCTCTAGCATATTTGAAGGATGAAAGGATAAATATATTTGCAAGTCGTCAGCATAAAAATGAGTAGTGGATGCGATTCGGCAAGTCGTTAATATAAATAGAAAATAGGGTAGGTGAAAGAGAAGATCCCTGGGGTACTCCTCGCGAGAGTGGTAGTGAAGATGAGTGAGGTTTTCCAGGTATAATCACAGTTTGGGAACGGTTGGATAAAAAAGAATGAAGCCAGCTTAACGCACTATTAGATATTGAGAGGTTATGGAGTTTGGAGAGGAGGATTGTATGGTCAACAGAATCAAAAGCTTTTGAAAAATCAAAAAGGATCAGGATCGTAATATTCTGTTGGTCTAAGGAGTAGTAAAGGTCTTGAGTAATTTTTACCAAAGCAGACTGCGTGGAGTATCCGGATCGGAATCCTGATTGGAAAGGATTAAGGAGAGTTTTATAGTCAAGAAAGGAGGGGAGTTGGGTATGTGCTAATCTTTCTAATGGTTTAGATAAATTTGATAGGATTGATATAGGTCTAAAGTGGGAAACTCAGGAAGGAGAAGAAACTTTATTTAATGGACGGACAAGGACTTTTTTCCAAGCTGTAGGGAAAATAGAGTTTTGTAAGGAGAAATTATATATGTGGAGCAGGGCAGGTAAGATAACAGGAAGGCAGAGTTTGATTATTTTTAAAGGTATTTGATCCAAACCATGGTCATTGGTACGAGATTTAAAAACTGAATCAATTAGGTCATTAGGGGAAATATTAAGAAAATAAAAGTTATTGGAATTAAAAGGGGTTTGAGGAATAGAATAGGATAAGGTGTTTACAGGAAGTTCATTAGGGTGGGGGTCAGCAAAGTAGGAATTAAGTTCATCTGGAGTGAATGGATAATTGTTATCAGATGTGGAACTGGGTACTGCAAATTTTCTCAAAATTTTCCATTTAGATTTAGGGTATGCGCTTGAGATAGGATATTTTGAAAATACTGCGCTTTAGCACGGCGTAAAGAGGTCTGGGTGAGGTTTCTAAGAAGCTTAAACGATGAATAATCATCTGAATTTTCATTGTATCATTACTGTAACTCTTGTTATTTCATTGTAATTGTCATTATATCTATAATAAAACGAAACAAATTAAATTGCATACCAGACAAAGAAAGCAATAATCACCGAATAGAAAAAAAATATATATTTTTCGCTTTTTTATGCCAATATAATTAAAAATCTTAAAATCTTATTATTGCTAAACATTTCTTGAACTATGGAGATGATGTGGTTAAACTTTGTAGTCAAGGCAACGAAGACCAAAAAGGGCCAAATAGGGGACATAATTCATGTAGAAGCCAATTTTGGCAAAGTCGTAGGGGGATGTATCCTTAACAACATACTAAAAGTACTGGGGGTGGGGGTGGAGCTAAGGGTGGGGGGGTAGCGCTCTAAAGGTCGGTTTTTTCAGTTTTTCGTTAATAACTCGAAAACTCTTGCCTCTAGCGAAAATATGTTTATGTGTTAAATTAATTGACATAAAATTGTTTACAAAAAAGGTTCTATACATTTTTTTCTGGGATCAATGCAACACGTTTTTATTGTTAAAATTTAAATATTTATTGTTAAAATTCCAATGTTATTGTTACAAATGAATAGTTCAATATTTTTAATTGAATGCTTATTGGTAAAAATAAAATCATTGTCGCTAAGCCTAATATGCTTTTTATAGTACTTGCGGTAAGTCGCACTTTTCCTCAAAAACACGTTTGTCGGTACTCTTTTGGCCATAACTCCGTTACTATTTGTCTAATCTCGAATTTATTTTTATCATCTTAAAGCTGGTTAAATTTATTATCAGATACCATATATTTAATTTTAATTACGTTCCAAGGTGGAATGGATACACCTCGCTGAATTACGCCTACCGTTGTGAAATCCTTATTTTTTTCGGTACGTTTCTCGTTAAAACTCTACAAATATTTGTTCGATTCCGAATTTCTTTTTTCCATCTCATAGCTGGTTAAATTTCCTATTAGATCCTATATATCAAATTTTTATTAAAGTCCGTGAAACACCCACGCCAGCCCACTTAACATTTTCAGTTGAGATTAGTACAGTAGTTTTGGCGGTTAGTGATCACAAACCAAAATTTTTTCTATTATATGATAGCATAGATTATTATTATTTCCCCTAAGGATAGCGAAAGAACTTGAACCAAACACCATTTTCATATTTTTATCATTCCAAAACCTCTTCATCGACTAGACATATATATATTAGTAATATAATCAGCAATTGTAGTTTTTATTGCTTGGATTAATGGAAATATTTTCAAAATTTGTAATTAAATTGTGATGAAGTAAATAAAAAAAAAAAAATTAATTACTAGACCTAACGAGGGATATCGAACTTTGAAAGGATGCCCTTAACTTAATTACACCCAGGTACTTGGTATTATTTCAGGATCTATGGATCTCTTCAAAGTCTTCCTGAGTTTGACTGTAAGAAGTTGTCGAGTGCTTGAAGAAGTGATAGCGAGGGAGCGAGTGGAATGGAAGAGGCAAAGTTTCGTGATCCAACTCGTTGACGGCTCTTCAGTAGAACCTAAACTAGTTCTTAGCACTCAGACTTTCTCACCTTTCCTCCTTCCAATCCAGTGCATAGTTAAAATGATCCGCATCTCCTTTATCCCTCACCTTATTTACTATTTATAATTACTCATCCACCATTAAACAAGTATAAAACTTCTTCGTATTTCACCCCTTATAACACACTAATATCACTTTTTTTAACATATAAAGAGCAAGGGTAAAAAACTGCAATATTCCACTATTTGTAGATTTTAAACTGAGGGAGTAGTATAGCATAGATATTGTACAGGTATAGGAAATGTATTTGAATTGTATAGGAATTGTACTTCATTTTCATGTATATTACAATCAGGAAAAAAATATAATATACATAAAATCAATAAAAAATATCCTCAGCGTCCAATCCAAATCCACTGACGGCCGTAGGATATTCTTGGCCAATCCTTACGGGGACTTGTTTGGTTTCAAGAGGACAACCGTCCGTCCGTTAGCTCTCATAACAATTATTTTATTTTTACCACCTGACCTTTCAATTTTTTTGTCTACATTAGCAAAATTAATACAATTAGAGTTTGTTATAATTACACTGAAAGTCCCTCACTGATATTTTTGAAGTATTGTGCTATTTGAGTGAATTATTTCATTTTGTCATCCACACGACCTTCCCCGTAATTATTATGTTCAACTTGGTATGTCTTGATAATGATCTACGTAATTTTTTTATATTTCACTATTTTAAGTACATAATTTATTTATTTTATATTTTGTAAAGTATTTTTGAAAATAAAGGTATTAAACAAGATATCAATTGCTAAAACGCCAGAACATAGAAAACAGAACATTATTAGCCTTCCACCGGTCGTGCCGTTGTATTTTGTACAAGACTCGACTTGTTTTCTCTCCCTCTCTCTCTCTCTCTCTCTCTCTCTCTCTCTCTCTCTCTCTCTCTCTCTCTCTCTCTCTCTCTCTCTCTCTCTCTCTCTCTCTCTCTCTCTCTCTCTCTCTCTCTCTCTCTCTCTCTCTCTCTCTCTCTCTCTCTCTCTCTCTCTCTCTCTAATTTTAGAGATAATTTTCTGCATTGGAAATATTTAGTCCTCAGTACAAAGTACAACAAGCGACCAATCTGTTTTTTTTTTCGTTTCTTTCTCTGCAATCAACTGGATTCGATATAACGAGAATGGGATTCTTCCGCATTTTTACTTGTGTTTATCTTAGTAAGTGGTGTATTCATTATTGGAATATATTCCTCGAATTTCGCAGGAGAAAAAAAAGAACCGGTAAATTGAATACAAATTTTAAATTAAATAAAGAGGAAAGAGAAAACATTTTGTAGATCATGATACAGAAACCTATATTAATGAAATTGAGGGGTAGGGGCAGCTAAATTATATCTACGTTTTATATGTAAAACTCATTCCTTGAAAATATTTGTTTACAATAATTGAACAAAAACACAGCCATTTTATATCAGCAAATAATTACTTTTGACTGTTAAAAATTGATCTAGTTATAAATTTGTTTTTTATTATTTTCATTCATAAATATATTTAAAAATATGATTCTCTCAAGTTATATTTAGTACATATACTATACTTTAAATGTAGTATGGTCAAAGTATTTTATTTATTAGATTTAATACAAAATTTGGGCAAAAACCAAAGAGGACAGGGTGTTGTACTTTGAACAACGCCCGACCGCTCGTGTTATGGATAGGGTTGCCATTTGTCCGGCTTTTTACGGCCGTGCCCGGCCAAATATTTGTGTGTCCGGCCTGTCCGGCACTTGTTAAGCTTTTTCGTCTTCTCGTTGAAAGTAGCAATCTTATGGTGTGGCGGAAATGCGACTGTGTTCAGATCTTGGAAACTCCCACTCCTCTTACATTTTTGACTAATTTAGTAAACTTTTTGACCAATGGCAGAATTTCATAAAAGATTTTAAAAAACTTTCGGCACATAAAAAGTGGACTGCTTAGTTTAGATCATTTCATAATGAAGAATTTAATTCTGAACTACTAAAATTGGAAGAATACTATTTTGCGATTCTATGCCATAACGTCAACGTTGAAAGAGTTTTCTCTTTGATTAATGCCCAGTGGACTAAGGAACGCAATAAATTGCAAACAGAAACAATTGAACAGATGATGTTCATATTATGCAATTTAAAATTAACATGTGCAGAATTTTATGATATAATTTCTAAGGAAAACGACGGTTTGGATAAAATAGGTGAAAAAGCAAAATCAACTAAGAATTTATGGATTTTTATAATTTTTAGAAACATTTGATATTTCTTTATAATTGGCTTTTTAATTTTAATTTTTTCGTTTTCTCCTTAGAATAGTACATGTATTTTTATATTTGTATAATTAAAACTATTAGTTTATTGCCAAAGTGGAGATGTAATTTATTTATTTTTGTTTTTGTTTTATATAAGTGAAGTCTATAGAAGACTGGAAATGTTTCAGGTAGTTATTAATTTTAATGTCATACATAAAGATCAAAAGATTAAGGATAGGACTATAAATAAGTGGTTAATGTTATAACTAAAAACTTAAACCTGTAATATAAATTATGTAACATAGCTTTGATTAATTAAAAATTATATGTAACTTATCTTGACAGACTTTTTTATTAATGAAGTTAATTCCAACTTTAAAAACGTACATCCGGCTTTATATAAGGTATGTTTGGCTTTTGAAGATAATGTCCGGCTTTTGTGGCAAATGTCCGGCTTAATACAGCGCAAAGTTCGGCTTTTTTATTTTAGGAGATGGCAACCCTAGTTATGGAAATTGGCACGACCGTTGGAAACTTAATTAATTGATCAATAATTTATCCTTCCATTCCGATTATTATTTTCTTGTTTTGTTTATTTTTATATTAATGAATGGAGAGGTTGAAAAAAAAAATTAATAATAATATTTCTAGTATTAGTTTTCCGCTTCAAGGTCACTCAAGAGTCTAATGTGAAATAATATTAAGTTTATTATTATTAATTATATAATAATATCATAATTGTCATTATAAATTATAATAATAATATTATTAGTCGTATTATTACTACTAATATTATTCTAGAGTGTCTCACTAATAGAAAACTGTTCAGTACTACACGTAGTTGTTCTTGTGTTATGATATGATGTTTGCACGTAATATCAATCTCACCAGTTACCTACTTTTGTTATCCTAAACTATATTATAGCCTATATTAGCTATAACCTAAAAACAATTCTACATAGTAATGTAAATATATAGCTATTCAAAAAACATCTACCCTGTATCCTTCCTTTGATCCTTGATCTAATCTGATTGTGGGGTCACCTGGAAGTCTGAGGGAGCACCCCAAAAGTTTTAAGTTATTGCATGTACTATGATAAACACAAATCATAGGCGGTAATTTTTTTTTTTTCAAAGGAAGCTCTCTCTTTCCGTTTAATCCTTTTCGCAGGACACTAAAGGATACTGTTTTGAGATAAGCCAGAATCTATCATTGACGGCCGACCTAGATTCGCCATAGTTGTAATTTTATTAGAATATATATAATTTTATTAAATACTGCCCTGTAAAATAACACCCTTTCTTCCGATTTAATACTTTTAATTTGGACTATTTTAGTCAGTGTCTTGCATATTTATTGAGATGTTCGACCCTGCTCATCTACTAAATTTGAACGATACAGAACCGTGGCGGTGAAGGGTGTTATGCTTATAACCCCACCACCACAGTTCTATTAAAATTTGAAATCAAATATATATACTTATAATAAGAATATATATTTTGTTTCACATTTTCAATAACTGAATAATTTTTTTTTATTTCTTTAATTAGCAATTTATATTGACTTTTTTCTCATTAATTAAAACTGTATAAGTTTACCAAATATAGCTCTGAGAGAAGATCTAAAAGCGGACTGGATATAATAAAGATAAGATAGCCCGAGAAGGATAATGGACAGGTAACAATGATGCTAATTAGTGGGGAAGGACTGTTTGCCTCCAGCTCCAAGGCGGTAATCAACTCCTGGTTCCTGGTGTTGATCCAAAGGAGGGGAAGTCCTTAGGGTAAATATCTTAATCAGGCTCTCTGGACCAGGTCCTTCAGCGCTCTCCTTTGGGGCGCCATCTTTTCAGATAGATTAACACTATACCAAGGTATATATTGAAAATAGTCCTGACGAGTAAATATTCAAGTAATTAAGAGATAATTTCAAAAGTTAAGACAATAGTAAAAATGGAAATGCAATGTTATTATCAATATTAAATCTATACTATTATATAAAAAAAACAAGCCATTATTCGATCGTGATCACTAACCATGAAAAATACTGTCAATGAGATAATCTGTAAAAGCTTTTTCCAAATCATCATTATAGTGTCAGGAAGGTTTAGTGATTTTAAAATCGACTGATTTTCAATTAATTTGTTATTAAAAATGCGATGATATGTGGATAACGGTAAAAGTTAATAGTACAATATTTGTAATTTTAAGTAAATTATTAATAAATGTTTTAATATGTGGTGCAACATTTGGATTCTAGTGAAGTTTGAAAATCAACCACTATGTGGTTAGCACCATTCTGCCATAGAGTTTACAAAAGTAAAACCACTAATCCCTATCTGTACCAAATTTTAACTTTATCATTTCAATGGTTCTATGATAGTTTAGCAATAATTAAATTTAAAACATAAAAATTCAAAAGTGCAATGTAAAGTGGCAGAAACGATGTTTGCCACACAGTCATATTATTTTATTGTTAGAAATTAAGATCCAACCTGATGAAATGAATAACATTTTTTCTCCCGAATAAAAATTATTACCAAATCAAAATTTTGATCATTTGCTTTCCGATATTGTGTGTAAAAATATAAATCGTGGACTTAAGTTGTAATCACTGATAATGGATTCCATTATCTGCAAGTTTCTTAATAATCTCTGTCCTTCTATATTACCAAATTTTTCGAAAATAAAAATGGCATACATAATTATGCTCTACTTAATCTTCAAACGCCTAATCACAGCAATTTCAACCAGGTTAAAAATTACTGCTATACGTTAAAATATCGTTAAAGAAACAGTGAATGTTTATTTGCAAACATCTAAACAAAATTTTTGTCGATTAACAAATAAAACTTCAATTAATAGTTCAAATTATCTGTTCTTTACTTTCAGAGTGTGACATCAATGACGCATTTCCGACTTTAGGGCTAAACCAGCAATAAGAATATTTGGCAGGATAAGTGGTAGACCAACTCCTCACAGCCCTCAACATAACCCTTCTCGAAAATAGAAAAACATTGAGGCCGTATACAAAAGTAAAATTTGGCCAAATTGAAATAGATAATCCGTTAACCCACCATTCCAGCACCCGTTCAGATCGGTGTGTACAAAAGTAGGAGTCGAAATTCAGCTGTAAAAGCTTTAAAATAACCTATGTTTAAAAATATTATTCTATCACTAAATTACCTCCAATATAATGTTTAAAAAATTATATTTGATTTCCTTTCACGTCAAATCCCAATCCCTGCCTGCCCATTTAAAGAATTACATAAATATTTTTCACAAAACTTTTACCATATTATATCTATTTCCGAAACGTGGCATAAGCCTTAAGCCGCGTTCACATGGGGCATGAAGACGAAAGCGTGGCACGCCTTCGTTTTCTCGTTCGTGGTGCTTGCCTGGAGTGGGAGAGAAAAGTGAACTAGCTGAGAGTCGTGGACAGTTCACAAGACCACGATTCGGATTGCCCCTTTAAACCTGCCATGGAGGAGCTTCTCGTGGAAAAATGTGCAGTTTTGAGTTCAGTTTTTATTGATATATTGGCAAAAAGATTGAGAGAGTCACGTGGACATATAAAAAAACGAAAGAAAAAGCGTTGCTGGGTCAGGAACTGGATACTCGCAAGAAAAATCATCGAATATTAATGAAACTGTATCCTTAAGGACAACAATGGCGGAATATCTTTCCACCATATTAAAATAGTTAAATATTAAAAATAGTTTATAACAGTATCCTTAAGGACAACAATGGCTAAATATCCTTCGGATAACTTAAAAACCGTTAAATATTTTAATACTAATAAAACAGTATCCTTATAAGGACAACAATGCGGAATATCGTTCGGATCCTGGAATAATTTAACACATTATCCATTTTTGTTCTAAATAAACCACTTGTTAACTCTCTCGACTAGCGTGGTCCACGCCTGAAAATCAAACAGGTTTGATACCGAGCGTGAGCGGTCGTCATCTCTCTAGATGACGTCAGAGCCAAACTCACGCCACCTCGTTCAGACGGAGGAAATTCCACGAATGCGTGGATCACGCTAGCGTGCCACGCCCCGTGAGAACGTTGCTTTATACTGGCCTTCGTATGCCAACTGTTGATAAACAAATACAGACTCTCTACAGACCATTTCACAAAACAATATATACACACTTATAAACGACGAGGTACAACTCATATACCAGACAACACCCAGAGAAGCCTAAAGAGGAACTGAGTAATAGATCTCCTAATCTAGGTTAAAATAACCGAAAATAAAGTTAAGAGAAATTTTTTTTTTCTGTTTTTTTTTCCCCAAGTGCCTTTCACCCCAGTTAATTCATTAATAGTTGCTTTGATTAACAGGTGTGAATAGATATTTGAATTTTTTAAAAAATACTAGCACTAGCTATATCAACTTACTTATAACCTTACTGGACAGTAAAATATTGATTGTAATGATAAACCTTCAACAAACGACTTTCCTTTAACTGTCTCTCTGCGTTGTTCAGAAACTGCGTCTTGGTGTAATAATTTCTCAAGGGAATCAGTAATGGCCAAGTTTAGAATTTATTACTGCGTATTTCAGGAGCTCCTTTAAAAAATACGGCCTCAGTAGGTGCCCCCTTTTAACAATTGTAAATGTTACTTCTGTTCGTTTTAAGACTAATGCGGCATTTAAAAGAATTTACTGCTAATTAAATTTCTCAATCAAAGTCAGAAATGGAAAAAATAGATTTTAATGATCCGTCGGCTATCCATGATATAAGATGATCCATCTGTTAATTTATATCTCAGGTCGTAAATTAAAACTTGAAACGATGTTTTCTTAAAAATGCTGTGGTAAAAGTCCGGAACTTTGTGAGCGTCTGGCTTTTGTTAAAAACAATATGAACATCTATATCTACATGGAATAGTCTTTATATCTCAATTATTTTTCATCAATTTTTTTCTCATCAATCTGATCCCCTTTCATAGTTTTACGCATCCCTATAATCCACCTCGCATCTTAGAAAAAGTTTATTGTAAACTCAAAAATGGAGTCCTGACAGTGGCCAGTTTCTCTTTATTCTTTATTTACCTCAATATCTCAATTTCATTATATTTTATTTCCATCTAGCTTCAATGGTATAGAAGCCTTATAATATAAACTTCCTGGACTATCTTTCTTAGTGCAGCAATATCTATGGATCCCGGGATATTGTATGTATACGTACATTACGTTTTAATACCCTTAAATTTCATTTAATTTTAGAAAATTTTATAAACACAAATTGTAGCACTATAAATTCTTGTCGTTATTCTTTTTGTTTTGTGTGTATTAGTTTGTCTAAATTATAAACTCTCCGTCATAAGTATCGCAACTCTTTGAAATATTTCAATTTTACAAAAACGTCTCCTTTTTCACTACAATGAAAGGTTCTAAAGTCTATAATATACATTTATATACAGGATACAAACAAGTTTTATTTAAATAAATTACAATATTTCTTCCAATAAACAAAAAAGTTAAAAAACTTAGTTTTTAAAATTTTCCTTTTAACAATTTTAACTTATAAGTTGCAATTAAAAATTTTAATTTCATTTAATAAGACGTATTGCCCCTATAGCTTGCATGACAGCTTCCACTCTTCTTGGCATACTTTTAAAAATATTTTGAAGAAATCTTGGGGTATATTGTCCCACTCCTCCTGAGTAAAGAGAAAAGAGATTGAGGCAAACAAAAGTTAATCATGGACTGAAAGGAAATTTGAAATGATAAAACCAAAATTCCATCGCTTGTCAGTAAACAGTGAATAACAATGATGTGTCTAATCTCTAAGGTCTCTCATTTAATAAATAACAATTAAGATATATAAACAAAGTATGAAGTCTAAACCAAGAAAATCTCATCAATTATGGGTGCTGCAATACTTTTGCCGGGGAGTGTAGTTCGTTTACGTTCTTTTGTGCTGTAAAATTATCTTTTTTTTCTGGATGTTTTCACCTGGGACTCTGTTTTTAGATTATTTTTTTTTTTACATTATTGTAATACAGTATCGTTGATTGGATTCCAATAAGTAATATTTTTAGGATTCTGAACTACCTCAGTAAAAAATATTTAAAATGTAGAGCTTTAGTGGAATATTTTTATACATTTTTTTCTTTCAATTATGAAAGAGCTGTTCAGATTGAAGTACAAAACTGTCTAAATTTGAAGCACTTGACTATTTGTATCATCCTACAGATTTATTAAACATCCCCCTTATAGGGAATTTTTATTTTAGGCCTTCGAGCCTACCTTCTCTTAAACGAAGACAAAATGCGCAGAGGAGTAACCGAAGAAGGTAACCGATAAATTCCAGGAAGAGGAAGAGGCAATTCAGTCCGCTATAAATTTCCGGAAGCAGGGAACTCATAAGCCTGGACGGGGATTAATACCGACTGGATCAACTTGATTTGCCTAGCTCTATTACTGCCTTTCCTACTTTCTTGTCAAAAACCCAGGTAATTCCGAATTCAGAACTTCATTTTTAAAAACTCATAATCTGTTTGGAATTTAAGGTAGATTTATATTAATATTCATAAAATATAAAATAAAATAGAGTAAACCACTTCTATTCATAATCTATACCAATATATAAAATGACAAGTCATTTTTCGTTAGTAATCACTAACCATAAAAACTACTGAAATAATCTGTACTAAATTTTAACATCATCTTCATAGTTCAAGCAAGGTTTAGCAATAAAAAAATATAAAGATTTTCAATTATATAGCTTCAATTATATAAAGCGACAAAATGTTGTGTGCAGTGAAGTTTGATAATTGACCGATAGGTCGCGCGCACCATTATAGGGAAGTTATCAAGCTACGGTGTTATATAGAGCTAGAAATGTATGATAAAATTTACTTATTCCTAAATTATTTGTTATTAAAAAAGCTATAAATATGTGGAGAAACATGTGGATTCCAGTACAATTTGATAATCGACCGATAGTGATCATTCAGCAACAGAGTTTGCAATGGTATAACTATGTAACCCAACTGTACCAAATTATAACTGCAACACTTTTACAGTTCTAGGAAGGTTTGTAATAATAAATTTGACTATAATAACAATTATTAAACTTTATAGTATAGAGTACCAGAAACGAGGTTTGCGAAACTGCCATATACTTTTATGGTTAGAAATTAAAATCTAATTATGTTTTTAAGTACTCTTCAAACCCTTATTTTAACCAGGTTAAAAATTACTGCCATGCGTGAAAATATCATTGAAGAATTAATGCTAAATTCCATACTTCAATAAAAGATTTTAATCGATTAACAAATGAAGTTCAATTATTAATTAAAATAATCTAAGTTCTTTATTTATGAGAGGAGGCGCAGCCGCGGCGGGGCATGCTAGTATTAAATATATACTTAAACCTTAACAGTAAATAAAGTTTACTTCTTTTATCAATATAATTCCGGAATAAAACATACTTCCAACAAATCTAAAATAGTATCAGAAATTATACAATCACAATTATGTTTTAATTTTCATTTGTGACCTTACATAGTTTTTAACACTACAAAGTTTTATGAGTTTATAAATCATCCTTAATATTGTAGAGAAGTTGTAATTGCTGCAAAATGGAGGTGGCTCAAGTTATCAATTTTCAAAAAATATAGCTTAAAAATTGAACAAAATTCTGCAACAAGAGAGTCAATCCTATCTTATTATTTACGTGATAAATAACAATAGAATTCATCTAACAAAACATATATTTATCTTTATTAATCACAAGATTTTACATACAGTAAAATAGTGCTACCTCCATTTTGAAGCGAAGCCTTCAATTCAAGTATTTTTTTAGTCTCGTAAACAACCATGAATTGGCCAATAAATGAATTTGTCTTGACACCTCGATCATTTAATATTACCCAAGGATTATGCTTTTATTTATATATATATATATATATATACAGGCTGAGTATCTCCAAGTGTAAAAAAACAAAAATTACGTAAGTTATGTTTCATATTTATACCAATACACTTAGCTTTAAAAATTACTGAAAAATGTTGCAAAAAAAGTTGCATTATGGGATCTTTTTGTGATATACAGGGTGAGCATCTCTTATTGTAAAAAAAAAAAAAAAATGGGTGAAACTAGATCAAATATGTAGTAAAATGCCGCAGACCTTACATTTCTATTCTAATCCGTTGCTGATATACGATAAATCAAAGACTTTTTTGAGGAAGCCACATTTTTTACCTATCTCCATTTTGTTTAAATATTTTTCAAACTTTTTCGGATTTAGCATTAAATTTCCTTGAATTTTACAAACTTCTGACCTAAAGAACATCTTGATTTCACCTCATTTAGGGAAGTTACAATGCCTTATGTTACTTCAACGCTCACCGTTTTTCGAAAAAACTATCCACAAAACTGCAAATATCACAAAACCTTGCTAATTTAATTAGCTTTCGAATGATTGTCAAAAGTAATGATTCTGTATCGGATTTTCAATGTAAGGTTTAAAACACAATGATAATCAACATAGACCTCAATTTTGCCGATAGCTTTTGAATGTAGATATTGTTGAAGAGTGGTATTCTTCGAGGTGAATTTTATGGACAGATGGGTCTGTTTTTACAGGGGAAGGCATTTCTATCTTTCCATGAAGGGTATCGTTTGACCAACAAAATGGATGATGAGAATTTCTAAGATTAGTTACAAAATATCCTACATCACCATAATCTACCTAAAGTTAGGCAAAATATGATTTTCCAACGCCATGGTGCTCCTCCACATTATTCGAAAGCAATGCAGATATAAACCTCGGATCTACATGGATAGGTAAAAATGCGTTCCCCTGTAAAAACAGACTCATCTAGCCATAAAATTCACCTCGAAAAGTGGTATTCTTCAACAATGTTTGCATTCAAAAGCTATTGGCAAAATTGAGGTCTATGTTCATTATCATTGTTTTAAACCTTACATTGAAAATCTAATAAAATAATAATAATAAATAAATAAATGTAATAACATAAGATCCTTTGATCTGGTGTCGCTCGCTTTATTGACAGTTTTCCTTTATTTTCTATTAAACAATAATTTTTTTCTTTGTTTTTTAGTCCAATGAAGAGTTTATTATGTTTAAAATGCACATTTCCATTAAGCAATTGTCATGCTATATTTACACAAGTAACTGATTTGTATGCCAAATGAGAACACCATGTTTTTTCGGCTTCAAAAGTAAATTTCAAAATCGATACAGAATCATTACTTTTAACATATCATTCGAAAGCTAATTAAATTAGCAAGTTTGTGTGAGATTTTCAGTTTTGTGGACAGTTTTTTCGAAAAACGGTGAGCGTTGAAGTAACATAAGACATTTAACTTCCCTAAATGAGGTGAAATCAAGATGTTCTTTAGGTCACAAGTTTGTACTATTCAAGGTTACATTTACTCTGCTCTTATAGGAAATTTAATGCTAAATCACTAAATGTGGTCAAAGTTTGAAAAATATTTTTTAAAAATGGAGGTATTACACATTACATATTGGTAAAAAATGTGGTTTCCTCAAAAACGTCTTTGATTTATCGTATATCTGCAACGGAGTGGAATAGTAGGGTTACGTCTGCTGCATTTTACTACAAATTTGATCTAGTTTCAACCAATTTTTTTTTTTTTTTTTTTACAATAAGAGATGCTCACCCTGTGTATCACAAAAAGATCCCGTAATACAGCACTTGGCAACATTTTCAGTAATTTTTAAAGCTAAATGAATTGATATAAATATGAAACATGTTGTACATTTTGAAACGAAGATTAGGTATATTTAAATTTTATTGTATTTTGCATTTTTCCAATCTCTTCTTGAGTTAAAATTTTGAAAGCCAACCATCATGACTTTTTTAAATGTAGGAAAGCAGTATAATAAATTTTATAATCTGAGAAAATAAAATTTAGCCACTATATACCATTAAGAGGTCGGGAGACCTTCCTGGGGCACACCTAGCCTCTACAAAGTGGGTACCCTTAAATGGAGAAAAAACCTGGCGGTTGAGCGAGATTTAGCCCAAATCTCCTTCTTACACAACCGTTGGCCTAGTAACAGTACATCCTCATTTAAGTACTGAACCCAAGACACTTCATGGATTGTAGTGGTACAGGTTTATTTTTCTTTATATACCATTAAGAATCTTTGTGTTAATACATAAAAATCCATAAATAAAAAAAATGTTATCAAACGCATAAGCTTTTTATACCTCCTTGTGTTATAAAATGGTCAATATTCTGTCAAATGCCGAATTCAAATCTGGGCTTTTACTAAGATGCAAGCTTTTACTTTTTTTACTTTTGCTTTTTTTTTTTTTTATTCCAGCGTCTTACTCATTGAGCAACTCCACTCATTTAGAAACTTTTTTCTATATTTTTGTTATTTTTTAATTGGAAATACAATCTTTCTTACAGCAAAAATTAAAACTGTTAACTATTTTTGTAATTCAGTTTAACACTGAAGTTGAGTTTATTTACTAAACATTCCTAAACAACATTAAATTTCTTATTTAAAGCCAATACCATATATTCATAATTTTATATATTTATAGAATGTGAATATAAAGATTTTTAAAAAAGTTACAAGGAAGGAACCGTCAACTTTCTTATGAAAAAGTCTATTAGGTTGCAGGGATTAAATTTAAACCTTCTTTTCAGAGCTGACATCTTGCATTTATATTACAATTTGCTTTTAAAAATAAAACGGCTTGGAAGATGATGATATTAAATGAATAAAAAGGGGATAATATTTGGTGTATTTAAAATAATAAAGCTTGTACAACTTTAGCAATTCTAAAATTACTTTTTAAAAAATAAAGGGAAAAAACTAAATGAAAGTTAAAATAATTTTAAAGTTTCAAGAGAAATTTTTTTTTATAAATAGAAAATTCTTTATAATCTTATATATTAGGTAGGATACTATATCATAAACAAATTGAAAAATATACCTGGAAAAATGAAAACTGCAATATTAATAAAGCTTTAATATTTTTTGCATATTTAGTAAAAAATAAAAGGATAAAAACAGGACTGCTATCATGTTAGTAGCATTGTCAAGATCCTGGGAGGTTTTTAGGGAATAATTTAAGGTTATAGGATGTCGGATATGAATGATGGGGAGAACGGTTTTGGGATTAAAAGGACTGAGGAAAGTTCAAATGTAAGATATAGAAATAGGAGTACCTGGAGAAATAAGGATCTTTGGGAACTAAACACTTACGGGAGTTCCCAACTATGAATTATTAATGGTAAAGTAGATATATAGAAATTTAATTACAACCATTTCAGGCAAAAAGAAACTTCCAACCAATTTCAAAATTAATAATTCAGTCAACAAACTTTCGAAAAATATTGTTTACTTGGGAATTAAATTTGACAGACACCTTACATTTTAGGCCCACTTACTTAATAAAATAAGAAAAACGAGATTACAATCTTACAGACTGACCCACTTATTGTCTGCAGCAAATTTAGCTTTACGTTTAAAATTAATCTTATATAAATGTGTAATCCGACCAACCTTGCTGTACGGAGCACCATTATTTTCATCGATTGGGAAAAGTACAAATTACAAACTCCAATCATTCCAAAATGGTATAATGAAAAAAATTGTAAAAGCTACTACAATGCAAAGAATTAAAACTTCGAAAATATATAAGAAATTAAAAGTTAAGAAAATTAAGGAGTTTTTGTCCGATAGAAGAGAATATAGAAAATTTTTCGATACTTCAAAAAATATTTCAAATCCTCTCTACAGCAAAATTTCACCCCCAGGAAAACCGAATCGATGGCAAAAATTATTTAAAATTTTATATTATAGATGTAAGTTATTTATTGCGTAAGGCGTATACACATAAATAAACGGTGAGCCCCATCACCTAATTATTACTTCCACTATATTAATTAATAACAAAATAATGATAAATCATCTATAACTCCTTAAAATGCTAGAAACAAAAAGCAGTAAGAGGAAAATTTGAAAAACCTTATATAAAATTATTCAAGAAAGGAAAAAAAATGGGCTATGAAAAAAAAAAAAAAATCATTTCAATAACAATATAAAATAAATACTGTTAATCATTATAGTGGCGGTATATACTATCACAATTCCAGTGTATAATTGACATACACTATGTAAATGTATTTATATGTATCGGAGATTCAAACGTACGCCATTGATCGTGGAATAACTTATCAAATAATAAAACAGGGGAATATATTTTGAAAACTCCTTTCACAGTTATTTATCTTGATAGACACACATTCATGCAAAGTAGTGACTTAAATAAAATACCAACCATCGAAATATCAACAAACACACAAAATTATAGGATGCACCGCGCTGGATTTCATTACATCTGATCATAAGCCAGTCCTCTACGATATCCTAACCAAAGGATGCATACAAAAAAACTTTCCTTATAAATTCGAATATAAAAACGCAGACTGGGATCTATACCGATGCCAAATACATCAACAATTGCCTTCGATTTCTAGTCTTCAAACAAAAGAAGTTGATGATCATATATCTTACTTATCAGAAATCATTCTAAATTCTGAAAATACCGCCATTCCGAAATTCTCTCCTGCACCTCCTTCAATTCGTGTGCCACCAAATTATATCCTAGAACTAATATCATTACGAAACACCTGGAAGAACAGATGGTATCGCACGAGAGACCGAAATGCTAAGACAGTTTTGAACTCCTTAACAAAGCAGATTCGACATCTTATAAGTGCATGGAAGACCAATATTTGGGAGGATAAAGTTAGAGCATCTATCTCATGGTGTTCACCAATAATTTTGGAAACTTGTAAAGAAATCGACTAGAGGATCTAATTCTACCAGACTTCATGAAGGGAAACAACTTTTAAGCTCTAAAGAACAGTCAAATAAATTAGAGGTGTATTATAATCAAGAAATTAAAAATAAGACGGAGACTATCAGTTCACTACCAACTAAAGAAAAGCAAAATAAATATATATTTATTTGCTTCAAACAATCTTTCGTAGGACCCAAGGTAATAAAACACCAGGAAGTGACAAAATACAAAGTGTGTTATTGAAGCAACTACACAGAAGAGGAATAATGCATTTAGTAAATTTGTACTAACTCCTGTTTACGATTTAATCATTATAGTGGTGGTATATACCATCGCAATTCCAATTTAAAATTATAATACACTATATAGATGTATTTTAATAAAAAAATCAAATAAAAAAAATCGTTCACATCGAAGATTGTGGAACTTCCTGAACAGTTTGTTCCTAAAACAAAGCCATCTCAACATCCGAGGAAGGTTATTTGGAGGTTGCATGAGTGTCGCGCCGCCCTGACAAAAAGATACGAAGCTCTAAAACTTTTAAAATCCCACCCTTCGTTAGCTAACCAAATTAATTACCATAAAGCTAAAGCACGTTAGTTTATCAATCAGGCAAAAAAAAAAAAAAAAAATTGGCCTAAATTTATTTCCTCTATTTCATCATCCGTATCAACGAAAATATTTTGGAACAAAATAAGAGATATCAAGGGTTTGCAATTCAACCAAATTCAGAGGGCAATCGCTTACAACGATAAAACTTTTACTGAACCCAAGGACATTGCCAATGCCAAATTAAAAACCTTGCATAAATTTTGTATTAATTTCTTTTTTTAATTATTAGGACTAAATTATTGAAATAGTAGTACAGTGATATTTATATAGTAAAATAAATTAATGCAAAGACATCGAATGTTCCACACCTGGTCCCGCATCCCGCTAAAGATATACCAATACAGAAAATATTAAATCAATGTTGAAAGTAATTTTAACTTGTGATAATCTCTCTTGCGATAGGAACTTTATTTCTTTATTCACACCTTCCAATTACAATAAAGTTCAGAAACAAAAAATACAATATGTAAGTTAAAAAAAAAATAATGTACCCTAAATACAAAATAATAAATTTCTTTATAATAGTCCTGTTCCACTGGCGACAATTATTCAATAACGTGAAATTCTTTTAAGAGATAAGCTATCATATTATATAAACCGGTCCAACAGACGCTCATAATACAAAACTGAAACTCGCTGCAGATTCGCTGAGTAACAACATTTGCTCTGAAAGCAAAGGAAGGACTCACCTTGTCGGACACACTAAAAGTTCCCTTCCTTATACACTTTAGACAGCCTGTCCAAAGCTATTACTTGGAATAATGGATCTCAACGTTAGGTGCAACACATTTTTAAATCTACCTCTATAACTTTTGAATTTTCGAACTTCATTTTATAGTAACCATTTTTTTTTTATTTGAATTACATTATAAATAATATAATATCATCAATTTAATTCCTACATATCGTCATAAGTGGTTTATAGGAAAAGTAACTATCCCAAAATTTTTCCTCTCAGTTTTTCCTTGTGAATTGCCCTGCTCTAGAAAATAATTGCTATGTTGGACTTGAAGCGGAAACAGTAGCAACACCTAGTTAAAATTGTGAAAGTTTTTTTTATTTATTTATATAATTATAAAAATTAAAAACCGTATATAAAAAAGCAAAACACACATACACACTCAGGAAATCTGACAACACACATAATAATATGACTATTGCTTGTGAACAACTGCCTGGTAGTGGCACTTCAATAAAAGTTTCTATATGACAACCTCCTCGGATGGTTGTCAGGAATATAATAGGAAGCAAGATGAGAAACTAGTGAATTTAGATGGTTATGGAGTTTGTTATCAAAGGATAGGTATCTGGGTTAGGTTAAATCAACAATATATGGAAGATTAAGGTCTTTATTGATTAGTTTATTCGTGACATAGTACGGAGCTTTAAGATTGCAAGGATTGGATACGGGATGAATTAGGTTAGTGTAGCCCCAAAGCTAAACGAATGTCTAAATAAGTCCAATTACTGTCATGTGAATGAGTCTTTTGTAATTAATCGACATCTCAGAGCGTTCGTCTAGTAAATGTTGAAGAAGTCGAAAACGGCGAGCAGTTTCTTATCTTTTTACTCTGGTATGTAAAACAAAATTTTAAAATAACATTTAAGTTTATGTGAGTTATTATCTATTATAACTAAATTGTTATGCCAATAAAATGTGAAGTTCAAGAATATTTTGCTGAAAAATATTTAGCTACAGAAATCTCAATATTTATTGGGTTAAAAAAATATTGATATATGAATTTCAATATCACAGAAATGGTAAATTATGTTCTATAAATGTGACTATCAACAGAACTTAAAATATATTGAAGCAAACAATTTTTTTAAACTAATTTTACAATTTTATTGTAGTCTAAGTAAACAAGTCAACTAAATAAGTAAACACAATTAATCACTTTTAATAAAGGTAAGAAAATAATCTGTTTTTTAGCCAAGATTCCTAATTATTAAACAGAAAATAAAACTGGTAATGAGAGAGCGAAACATAATTGGATTAATCTGTGACAGGACTAATTCACCAACAATTAGAGAGTTAAACTAATAAAGGCGTAAATTAGCTTGGATGGGGGAAGGGGCAACTAATTTGAATCATTTTCCAAGCGTGGTCCGTCAAACAGCGGGGTATGATATTGACCTCGGTAGTTGTAAATTAATTAACTCCTTCTGTTTGGATAGTCGAGGTGATTAGTGGATAATACCCTCCAATTAACAGAAGATTTTTCCTTAGGCCACCGAGGCTAAGCCCTCCGGCGCCTAATGATTTTCTATAATGGAGCCCGCACGGCTTTATTGCGTTGCAAATTAGTATAACTCAAAATCTGAAGGGGCCGGGTTTCTAGGGGTTGATCACAATGTTGAGCGTAGTTCTCTCACAATCAGTGAAATGAACAGTAAATGAAAGTTTTAATTTACAATTTGTAAAAGTTTCATTGAAAATTGCCATTGAGTGTAAAAGGGGGAAAAAAACTGAAACAATATTTTAACATTAATTTTTTTTTAATTTAAAATTTGTTTATTATCAATTTGATTTTGAATTTAAGAACTTCATTGAGACAAATATAGAGCAATAGGTAATAGCATTAAATACCAGGCATTCACTCAATATTTTTCATTTGTTTGGTATTCTTGTTAATTTTACAATTTGTTCTTTCTCAAAGCCGACTTTCCATCCCTAAAATTTGCTATGACCGAAAGAAAATAAATTAAAGTATGTGTATTAGTGCATTTAATTCATTTATAACCTGACTGATCCATCTAAAACAACTTCAACGTTGTTCCTGGTACAACAACAGATAGAAAAAACCAGAGTGAGAAGTACCTGAGGTACACCATGATGGTATAGAAAGAGCAATTGAATAAAGCTTGATTAATTAATTGCCACTTCTATTGGAATTCTTTTTATTTGAAAACTAGTTTTGAATGTTATACAATCACCAGTTCTAAAAATAATTTCAAAACATCACCACATTGCTACATAGAATATACATATTTTTTTTTTTTTTTTAAATGTAAGACAAGAAAAAAAATATTTATTGCTAATAACCTATGTTGCCACCAAATAAAATGAAAGGACTGAGAAATATCAGGATATTTACTTACAGTTGGAAAGGAAAAAAAACAACCAACCATAGGAAAAATCGTAAGGTTCCTATCTTACATTTGCATCGAGATGTTTACACTTATCTATATGATCAGTCACTTTTAGGTCCCAATATCATTGAGAAGACCTTTACTTAGGATATACCTTAGATACTTGTGTCCCTCTAAAGAACTGATTTCGTCTTGAGCTTACTTTGTCCTTTTTCGGCAAGCTTGTTTTCATAGTGCCTAGAACTCTTGAAGAAGTTTAGCAAACGTAGTAGTTAAAATTTAAAGATTTCATGAAGGAGGTATGCATCTATTTAAGATAGACCCGTGATAACAAAAGAGGTTTTTTGGATGAACTACTGATGGAGGAAATAGGAGCCCGAAATGTACAGGATCATGATTTAAGGAGGTATGATGTAGAGAAGAACTCGGTGATGCCGGCTTAGATACTTATCACTTTGTTTATGTACTATATATTGTATATAGTTAGGAGTAAGTAATATAACCAATAAAATCATATTACTAAAATTATATCATTAATTTAAAAATACTTAATAGTCATTAGCAATATAAAATGCTGACCCTTAGAATTGAATTGAATAACACCATAGATAGATGTCAAATAGATGAGGCATGAAGGTCCCAAGGAACTGTTGTGTCACTAGGGACTAGATCTATATTTGTAAAAGTAAAAACATTTTAGAAACATATCATTAAAACCCCATGTCATTTTGAAAAAAAAACCTAATCTTAACTCTGGGACACCTAGTCCCTTTAGAAGAATCTAACAGTACAATAAAAAGGAATTATTGTCTGTCAGCGAACATATCAGACATCAACTTCTGTAGACTATAAATGACATATTCGTAATTAAAAAATAAATTCTAAATTAGATACTTATATAAGGTAAACATTTAAAATTAAGAACTAATCTTCGAGGTTATATGAGAAACATTCTTACACTAATGTACCATTGCTTAATGCTTATCCTCAACATTCCTGAACCACTTTTTAATGTATCATTTCGGCCTTAGGATGCAGTGATGTGCTCAGACACATGGTTCGAGTATGGCACGTTGAGGGAGTAAATGCAGACAACACGAGGGGCAGAAGACTAGGAGGTGGTGACCTGTCATGAATATCTAATGCTCCTGTTCCTGCTATATTACCTCGTGTCTTCCTTGGGTTGGCTAATGTCCTCACAGGAAATGGGATTAATTCTCCCATCATTAGCTCACCCGTTCTGAATTACTCTAGGGAATACATTGTATATGCATACATCCATGCATATATGTAGGGACTATATATAGTACTGTATTCAGACTATGTATTCCAGTTTACTTTTAGTAGTTTTCCAACGGTACGTAAGTAGTATCAATTAAAAAACAAAATAACACCATTTTTTTTTTTTTTTTAACTTTCTTGTTTTCCGCTTATACGTCAGTAACAAATTCCTAATCAAATTATATAACCTCCAAAAAAAAAAAAAATAAATAAATAAAAAAATTAAATAAAAAAATAAAAAAAATAAAAAAAATAAAAATAAATAAATAAATAATTAAATAAAAAAAAAATAAATACAAAAAAAAATTAAAAAGAACATAGATCTTTTAAAGTTAATCATAACTTTTCCTATTCCTCTCTGTTTACCCAATCTGCAGGTGTTCCTCAAGGAACTATTCTAGGTCCAATCCTCCACACGGTGTATACAGCAGACATCCCGACACATCCTAGCACCATCCTCGGCACGTATGCTTATGACACTTGTGTTTTATTAGAAGACAACTATCTTTTCATTGCCTCCCAGACACTCCAATCCCATATCATAAACCTTCAAGAATGGTGTCAAAATTGAAGAATTCAAATAAATCCCATTAAATAACCTTTACCCTTCGTCGTAAATCTGCGACTTTCTGTCCTACAGTGTCCTTTAATGATGTTCCACAAATCCCCTACGAACAGATCAGCTACTTAGGACTCCATCTGGTCAAACGTCTTACTTGGAATCCACATACAAGACTAAACCGACTAGAAACTGCCCGTCGCTTTCAATTACTTCTACATTTACTAGATAAACGTTCAAACCTACCAATTAATTACAAAAGACTCATTCACATAACAGTAATTTGACCAATTCGGACATACGGAGTGGACATAGCTCCACTAAACAATCCAATTTATCTCGTATCTAATCCTTACAATCCAAAATCCTTAGAAAAATCCTAAATGCCCCTTACTTCGTTAGAAACAAACTTATAAAATAAAAATAATGATAAGTAAAAAATATATAAACAAATGAAAATAATAGAAAGAATGAAGGTTAACCAATTAAAAGTAATATCATAGTTATACCAATGAATGAAAAACCGAAACTAATTTGGTAAGGATGATTGATAAAACAAGAACAAATATAAAATACATTAATTTCAAGAACAAGATGTGTAGATAGAGGAAGCGCAGACAGGAAATGATTACCAGAAAGTCAGACAAAAACATCTAGGTCTTGAGGCTGGTCAATGTAGATTACAGGTCTTTACGGCACCGCACCTGACCTCCTGCAAACCATAAATATTTTAATTTGCCGGCAGATCGCTTCTGACGGGCGAGCCAATACAGATGTCTATTGGTCAGGGTCATCTCCTCGTTTAGATATATCCGGTGGGAATCGTTATCCATTCAGCCGATATCCCGCGTTGAGAAGTCCTTCTTGACTATCTTTCTCTGTATTAAATCGTCCCTTAGTGATAGTCTGACGAATCGCGCGATTACGGGATATGGTTGCGTGTCATCTTTTCTAGGCCTCCGGCGCTCCACTAGGTCAAAATATTCAAGGTTTAGTTTGATGCCGATACCAGCACCAGTGCTTGTTATCAATGCTGTAGGGGTCTCACCTTGGCGTACCGGGATGCCACGTATTTCCACCGATCTGCCTTGTTTAACCTAATTTCGAGTAGACCAACATTTGTTTTTAAATTTTTATTTTCGTTTACCAAGTCTTCAATGAATTTAGTTTGTCCCTCCAAATGATTTTCGATCTTTAACAATCTTTTGTTCAATTCAAAACTTAGTCTCCTCATTTGTCTACGTTTTTAAGGACTTCTTTTCTTCATTTACGCTAACAGCGAGACGATTTACTGCCGCGAGTATTTTGGATCCCGATAGCTCAGAAGGTTTCTCGGTCCTTGAATTATATAACAATTGTGGCAAAACCATGTTTTTTTTCGATTTTTTAAGTGCTTCTAAGTCCTTACCTTGCATATTAAAGCACCTGCTGCCGTGGTAAATTCCGTTACATTTATATCACACTATACTGTTTTTATCGTCCCTAGAAATTGTTTTTTCAAAACTTAGAAATTGTTTCAGTTGTATGAAATGTTTATTTACTTGCAAGTAAATTACTGCAAGTGTAGCAAGCAGACAATAGCTTGCAGATTAGCCTCTTGTTATTCTAGATCAGGTGTGGACTGATTTCTCCATTTTTCGATTATTATAGAGAAATCTTACAAGGGGAGGACACACTCAGTCTCTCACGGATCTTGTTGGCAATTTTTGAGGTTTCTAGTCAAAAAATATCAGACACGTTTTTTGCCGTTCAGACCAATGGGCCCTAAAACCCGGGAAAAAAATAAAATAGCATTAAATTAATTTATTTTATATCTCCAGTTTAAAAAATGATATCGACATGATTCTTGCACCAAGACTTTTATTTTTGATTGCGGATTTCAGAAAAAATACAACCGCTTCATAGATTTTAGGTTAGGTTAATAAAACAATTTTATAATGGATAGAAAAAGGAAGAGAATTCCAAATAATAGCGGAACGGGCAAGAAAGGAACGCTGGAATGCAGTAGGATGGGATAATTATTGATTAATTCTGAAGGATGGGGTGTAGAGATCGGAGAGAGGGGATCTTGTATGTAGTGATTGGATTGAGAACTTGTACTTCAAAGAGAATGTTTGTAGTTTGTATATATGAAGTTTTTGACGGAACCATAAATCTGTGATGCGTAAGTCCATATGGGTTTTTGTAAGTGTCTCTCTTAGTTTCAAAGAGGATGTTCTTCGTAGCAGGGAAAACAAGAGTCATAGACGCTTATTTAAAGTAAGTGCGTCTCTTTGACATAAGGGGCCCATGTCATTCTTCTATCAAATGTTAGTCCTAAGTATTTTACTAAAGTTCCTCAGTATTTTGTCTAAGTAAGTATAATGATAATAAATGAAACAAATAAAATCAGATGACATTAAGATTAAACTTATAGGCTCCTAAAATTTCCTGCATGATAAAATATAAACTGATGATTATACGACAGAAGAGAATAATAAAAATGCCGAAGAAGAGACAATAGAATTTTTTTTTCAAACTCTCCTTGTTTGTGGAGCCTTTTGTGGGGCCGTGGCTATTATTCTCTCGGTTCATCAGTCTCTTCTTACCTCCCACGTCCCCATACAAAACTTCGAGTTTACATTCCGATTATGTCCGCATCGTGTCATGAATCAGGAACAGCTCATAGCAACGTTTCATTTTTCTTAGTATATCAATATATATATATATATATATATATATATATATATATATATATATATATATACCAAAATTAGGTTTTGTCGACCCTTAGAAATTATATAAATAACTATTTTACAATATTCGGGTTATAGGTTCTTTATATTTTCCTTTGTACCCATTTTTATTCTGAAGAGGATCCCATTAAATAAGAGGTCGAAACGTAAATAAAGAGAGGAGAGCGGAGAGGGAAAAACCTCTCAACGGTAATATATGTATACATAAATATATATATAGATAAATAAAAATGTAAAATACACAATATTTTTAAACAAAATATTGTTAAATATATGGTAAAGGACCTACCAAATATATGTATTAATAAAACAAGCGTAATCATTTTGTTAAAAACATTATCTCATGATGTCTTCCATACACCAAAATATATAAAATATAAAAGAACTCTAAAGTTTAAGATAAAAACAATTGTTTAACAATGGTGTTACAGCTTCAATTGAGGCACGCATGTAAGTGAACTAATACTTCACTTAGAAAATTTTCTAAAATTAATTATTCACAAATCAGTAGAATATATTTTTTTTAACGTATTCAAATATTTGTTCAAATGATAATTTTTTAAAAAGTTCCATTTTAAATTTGTTTCTAGTGGGAACAGAAAAACCGACGTCATAAGGAAACCCTAAAGCAATTCTATATATTTTTTTAATTAGCTGAATACCCCCTTCCTTTCCATTATTCCTTAGTTCACTCTTTAAATGTCTCAAAGTTTTGAGAACTCCTTTCGTTTTCTTTCCTAAAGTGAATATCGACAGGTTTCTTGTCTTACATTTAAAAATTAATATAAATAATTTGTGTGTCCATTTGCTGATGTTCGAATTTATGTATTTTTTTAGAACTAAAGATGAATCGTTAACCTTCTAGAATAGTCTTTGATGCTATAGAATAGTACCAATTACTATGGAAAATGGTTCATCAATGGTTCATGTTGTTAGATTAATAAAATTGAGATGCTGGGCAGAACGCGTAGCCCGGATGGAAATATCTGAAATCCCAATAAGAGTACTTGAAAAGTCATTGCGCCGTGCAAGAAGAGTTGGCAGACCAAAGTTGAGATGGGTGGATTTCTCAGACGGTGTGGCAGCTGAAGCGAGAGACCAGCTAGATGTCAGGAATTAAAAAGCGAAGCACAGAACTGGAATAAATGACGAAAGCTTACAGTGAAGGCCAGGGGGTCCTGGCCTTCACTGTAAGCTTCATTCACCCTTAATGGGTATTAAGGGTTGTAGAGCAGCCTACTAGATAGATAGGTAGACAGGTATATTTCGTAGATAGATAGAGATAGGTATCTGCATATGTATATTTTCACATGAAATAGACGTTTATCTTTTGTAAAAAGTCAGAGCGTTCTTTCTAATTACAAACAAAATACTCTCTCCAACTAATCACTCACATTTAAGTATAATTTCAAATACGACCACGATGAAACAAACTTTTCGTGTGCCATTGTTATTATGAGCCCAGGCTATAAAATATATTATACGTCACATTTAAGGGACGAACGAATAACTATGAATCGTAAAAAAATAAAAAAAATAAAAAAAAATCTACATTATACTGCTATTAAATTCACCATTCAAATATTTTTATATAAAAAAATCAGCACTGAAATATCGAGATGAATTAAAGGAGACTAGATAGGAAGATTATCTATTTAAAAAATATTTTAAACTATTTTAGTAGGAAAATTGTTCAAAACTATATTCTTATCAAAAACACATTCTTTGAGCTTATTCCTTATCCGAATTAAGAACTGCACTTAATATTAAAAAAACAGACATTTGATCTGAAACCGATCAAATATCCTCATGCCTGTCTAGATTTTAACGAAAGAAGAATAGGTAAGAACCTAATTCACATAACATCACCTAATATTTTTTTTAAAAATTTTAAAATATAATGTTGAATTTTTTCCTTCCAGCAGTAACCCTGTTGATATTTTTTATCAAAATTAAAAAATTTTTGCGATTTGATCATAATTTTACATGGAAAGGTATAAATATAAAAAAATAACAAGAAAATAAAATAAAATAAACAAAGAATAAGAAGTTATATAGCATAGATAAAAATTCAATAAAAACAGCAACAAAGTTATGTAGTTTATGATTTTAGAGGTTTAGAGATATTTCATATTATATCCTCTATTTTAATGATTGAATTTTTAGAAATATTTGGAAATTTTCAAATGATTTGTTCATCAAACATTGACCATCCACCGGCCAATGTCCTAGTTTCTGTACTGTTTTTGTCTGTAGAATAGTTCTGTAGTCAGTGAGTAGTCTGCATTCATATATGAGGTGGTGTATATTTTGTTCTTGAGTGAAATCACAAGGACATAGGAAAGAATCTCTTATTTTAAATCGATAGAAATAACTGTTTACTGCCGCATGTCCTGTGACTCCTTGTGTGATGTAAAAGTTAGTCCATGAGTTTGATTTAATGTAGGTCCGTAAGTCTGGAATGAAGTTATGTAGATGTCTTCCCTTGTGTGTAGTGTTCCAACGTGTCTGCCACTGGTCTACTGCTTGTGTTTTTAGCATGTGTTTTAAGTGTTGTTTGGATATCATATTATATGATATAGGAAGGGTAGTATCCTTTGAAGCCTCTTTTGCAGCCTTGTCAGCCAGTTCGTTTTCCGCTATGTCGGAATGCCCTTTTACCCACTTGAAGGAAATTTGAATGTTATCGTCAGTTTGTAGATATCTTAGAAATGATCTTATTTTTTCAATAATGGGATTGTGACAATGTCTGGTTTTATCATGTATAGAGTACACTGACTGTCCGTTAGTATTGTAATAGTTTTATCTTTTGTCCTCAAATTTTGAAAGTATTCTAGAGATTTAAGGATGGCGAATTGTTCTACTTAATTATTGCTACATTCTGGGCCTAATTTATACTTTATTACATCTTCTAAAATTTTGTTTTTAAAAATGAGACTAGCACAGCCTACATATTCGCCATTCTTGCTTCCGTCAGTATATATCTCATAGTCTGTGGGGTCAGTTAAGCATTCAGTAATACAAGGAAATTCTGCTGGGTGTAACCAATCCTTGTAGTCGGTAGTATGTTCAAAGTTGTTAGATTTGAAATTTTCATAGTCAGTGTTCATGTATAACAAATGGAATTTTCCTATGTAACTGGTAGCTAATATACTGATGGGGATCATTTTGGCCAAGACAAAGGCAGCTTCATCAGAGAGTGTTCGGAATCCTTTGGCAATTTTGAGTGCCATTAGCCTCTGGACCCTTTCCAGCTTTGCCTTGTTGTATTTGATCTGAAGTCCTGGATGCCATATTTCAATGCCATAAGTAAGAATAGGCAAAATTGCGCCTTTATACAAAACCTCCTGAGCCTCCGTTTTCAAACCCCATGTCGCTCGCGCTGCTATTGAAAGTGAATTTATTAATTTTAAAAGTTTGTTTTGTAGTATGTCAATATGTCTGTTCCACTTTAATTTTTCGTCAATGGTTATGCCTAAATATTTCAAAGTACGTATTCGATTCAGGTTTTTATTTTGTATTTTCACATTTAAGTCCGGACTTAGTCGTTTTTTAGTGATCACCATATAATTAGATTTTTGTGTATTGAATGTCAGTTGTTTAAGTAAGCCCAAGAATTTATTTTGTCTAATACTATATCGACTACTGTCTGTAAATGTTTAAAATATTTTGTTGTTATAATTGCTAATATGTCATCTGCAAAGGCCAAAATCGTCGCGTTTGAAGGTAATCGTTCTTTTAACAGTGAGTCAACAATTAGGTTCCATAAAAGAGGAGAGCAGCACGAGCCTTGTGGTGTCCCAATAGACTGATTTCTATGTAATGCAACGTTGTTTGTCACTAAAGATACAGACCTATTGCTAAGATAATCTTTAATAATCCTGTAAATGTTACGTGGACATTGATATGTAATTAGAGTACTAAAAATTGACGGCCACCAAGCATTGTCAAACGCTGCAGTGATATCAAGCGATATAATAGCGGTATGCTGGTTATTATTCAAGGCATTTTGGATAATATTTATGGCTTTCATTACCGCATGAACCGTGCTTTTTTGTGGCGTAAATCCAAATTGGTTTTCACTGAGGAGCTTATTACTGTAAAGATAATACGATAACTTTTCCAATATTTTCCCACCTGTTGGAATAATACATATAGGTCTGATAGAGGAAATATCTTCAGGTTTTTTCCCCGGTTTATTAATTAGCACCAATTTAGACTTTTTCCAAAAATCTGGAAAACGTCCAAGGCTGAAGAATTTAGAATATATATTATATATAGTTTGTGGAAATGTTTCGTATACTTTTTTGTATATTAAAGAGTTTACTCCATCTATGCCTGGTGTTTTGTTATCATTGAGATTGTTAATAATATCTGATAACTCTAATTGCGTAACCGGGAGATCGTCAACTGTTTCGGGTAAACTGTTTGCAGACTGTCTCATGGTGACATGTATGTCTGAATCTGTGGTAGGATCGTCCAATTTAATTAAGTTATTAACAATGTAATCATAGGTATCATTAATTGAGGTCGTGTAGGTACCATCTGATTTTCTTAAATTTTGTAAAATGAATGGTTGTGGTATTTTCCCAGCTGCATATTTGTATGGCCATTTCCATGGATTTCTGGTAGGAATACTCTGGCAGTATTCTTTCCAAGATTCCATTTTTTTGCCTTTAATACATCGCGAATATTCCCGTTTAAGATTTAAGTAATGATGATGCCTATTTGTCCTTAATAAATCATTTAATTTGGTTTTTTGGTATAATCTGCGGGCTCGGTTAGTTGATTTCCGCAGATTTTCCAATTTTTCATCCCACCACGGGTTTAATTTTTGGCCTGAATATTTTTTTGAAGTACTGATATTCATAATTTTGAAAGATTTATTGCAGGTTTTGATTAAAAATTTATGAAACCTGTGTACGAATTGATCGAAAGGAGTTCTATTTAGTTTTGAGGTTAATTGTTCATCTAAATTGATAGTACTATTGATATTGAAACCTTTTGAAAATATATTTTGAAGATTGTTTATAAATTTAGTCCAATCAGCATTCTTAGTTTTGTATAATTTTCCTTCCTTTCTTATGCTGGCCCAATGATCGAATTTTATAGAGAATCTAATACAATTGTGATCCGATAAATTTTCTTCATCTTCAATTCTCCAACTGTTAATATTATTAATTAAATGAACGTTTGTAATGGTTGAATCGATATTACTTTGTCCTCGCCTGCTGAAAAAAGTAGGAAGGCCATTATTGACATTACATATATTTATATTATTGTCAATAATGAAATTTTCTAGAGTCCTACCACGATTATTAGTCAATAGATCATGCCACAATCTAGATCGACAGTTTGTATCCGCACCGATTACAATTCCTCGATCTGAAAATCTATCGATTACGCGTTTTAGGTTATCAGTGTCTTCTACAACATCTCTATTGATATCAAAGTAGGCGGAGATGAAAATAATCGGAGTCTTATCAATCATAACCTGTACCACTGTAACATCTGGATTAGAAAGATCACCCAGCAACATAGCATCTATTTGTTTACAATTAACAATGACAAGAGATCTGCAATGGGTTAGGTTTACAGAAAACTCTCGATATCTTGAACTTGAGCGAATTTTTTCTCCTAAATATGGTTCTTGTATTAAAGCAATTTGTATTTTATGTTTTTGTATGTATTCCTGTAATAGTATTTTTGATTTGTAAGAATGTTGTGTGTTTAACTGTAGAATGTTTAATGTTTGTATATTTGTATTTACTGCCATTGTGGTAATTGTAATTTAGTTGAACCGCTGTAGTTTGTATTTTTAATTAGACGGTGGATGGCATTTATATAAGATGGACAACACTTACTTGTTGCTAGATGTTTTGAATTTACCCTAAAGTGTGGCTTGCAATGTCTGTTATAATTGACACAATTGATACATTGTTGTTGTTCTTCTTCTTCTTTCTTGGGGCAATCCTGGGTGTGATGTTCCCCGCTACAGATGGCGCACGTCAGCTTGCTCTTACAATGCTTCTCAGGATGATTAAACTTGCAGCATTTTTTACACTGTCTCACCGATATGTAGTCCGCTGCTGAACAAATGGTATGGAATAATTTGAGACGATTATTCAACAGAAGGTCACGCAAATTTGGGGTTATTTCCAACAGAGCATGTCGGGGGCTCGTTGATGTTTTTCCACCAATAATTGTGAGTAATTTGAGGTTTTCTTCTGCGATTTGAAGCTCACTATTTTGAGTAATTAGAGTACGAATCAAATTATCTTTACTAACCTCTTCAGGAAGCCTTCTAATTATTATTTTGGGTTGTATTTTTTTGGGATGTCAGCTTTGAGACTTTCATCACCTCTGAGAACTTCTTCTATCTTTTCGACGTCTCTACTATCTGTAGTTTCAACCAAAATCTTCCCATCACGTATGTTTTTAATGTTTTGATACCCAGTCCTAAAGAGACTGGATTAATTTTGGATTTAAATGCCTTTTTAGTAACTTCAGAATTAGAATTGTCATTCTTCAATGAGACCATTAGAACATGTGAAGGAGAAGTAATTATAGGCTTACTTACGTTTTTCACTGCATCATATGATCTAATATGTAGATAAAATATGTGGGAATGTGGGAATTCAAACGCAATATTTTTTAAATGAAACCTTTTTATTGTAACCATAAATATACTGGGTAATTCCCTCTTAGTGTGAAAAAAACAAAAAAAAAAACAATTGAATGAAATTAGACCAAAAATACAGGTGACCGCACCTTTCTATTCCAATTCATGGCAGATATATGATAATTCATTATTTTATTTATTTATTTTTTTTGAAGAAACCACGTTTTTGCCTATAAAAGCTTTATTATCTTAACTTTATTCAACACTTTTCTCTTTTATAGAATCAGCATTAAAGATCCTATTAGACCGGAGTATACATACCCTTGAATTTTACCGAAGTATGCCTAAATAACAGTTCAATCAATGAAAGAAAAAAAAAATACTCTAGCCACTTCAGTGAAGTTTTTTCTATATCGATTTCCATTGGCCACTTGTACAGGACCATTGTCGTATTATTTCGATTTGTTCAACATCTATTTATTAACCTTTGATTCTTCACAAAATATTTAGTAATATATATTAATAACGTCTTCAAAATTCGAAACAGTTGTTTCATCTTTCCTAAGTTAATCGGCTTACTAAATATATAGCATGTAATTGCTTATTATCAAGAAGGTAAAGAAAAACGACATAAGATGACTAAACAAAGGGCAGAAAGCAGAGAGAATACCGACAATGAACAGCCCGACTCGATGACAAAGCGCCCCCTCCTCATTTAAATTTGAATTATTGAAGAGAGGTTATATTGAAATATTTGGAGGAACCGGGCGGTATAAGCTTATTAGGAGCGACTGAGTGTCTGCCTTTGTCCCTCCTAAACCTGGCCTCTTCGTCAAAGCCCCGAGGGCTAATGGTCATTAGAGTGGTCGGCTCAGAACCTCTGGCATCGCCATTAGAGACTCCAGATCTAGTCTGTCTATAGACTACATAGGATGGATTTTAGTTACTTTTATAGTAAAGAAAATTATTTTCTTACCCTCAAAAAAATTCGACTTACTGAACAATGACTTATCGAGGTTATCATTCCACTTATCTTCATGTAACTGGGAATAATTGAACACAGAATTGGAGTTGAAATGATTACATATATTTTTCAATAATGGGTATATGTATGTTGTTTGTACGTACATATAAAATCATTGATAAAGAAAATCAAATACCCAGTACCAATTTATCATATATATTTCAACTGAACTGCGATTTTTTCAGAGGGTGTCTAAAAGTAAACTTACCGCCTTCCACCAGTGGCGATCTTTTCTTTATTTTTTAAGACGGTTGAAAGAGGTCATATTAAAAAGGGCCAACAAAAAAAATCAAACCTTAGTTGTTTTTTTTAATCAATCTTGGTTTTTGAGTTGTCGGATCGGTATACTAAATGACCTTTTTGTTCAAATCACTTGGAAATTTGCTTCTCTCACTTCCCATACACGTAAATTTTGGTTCCAGCATTAGCCTTTTTTAGCCCCCAGATCCCTAACCAAATAGTTAAGGTCAGTCAGAGTAAACAATTTAGGCTCTACATTTTCTGTAATGCATCGGAATTCTTCATCATCATCTGTTTCATCTATCTCTGACTGTATCTCACTAAATACCTCGACAGGAATAGAATTTAAATGATCCAGTAGGGAACCGATTACCCAATGCCGTGGCTACCGGTTAAATGTTGGACGGAAGGTTAGGGTATCCATTTTTTTTTTACCAGTAATATAAACACTGTAAAAGTAAAAATTATTAAAATAATTTATTAGACCCATCCATACCACGAGAACAACAAATCTAAATGCTTTTTTCTCCTTTTTCTACTTTTTTCCAAAATCTTCTACATATACATGAATGCCTTTTGCAGCGCCCACGATTTATCCTGATCACCAAGGTTAACTTTAAAGTATGACAGATATAGCTTTTTACCCAATGAATGTATTGCTTCTTTGTTGTTCTTCAATCACAAACTCACCAGAGATGTAACAAAAACTGTTAGCAGAGTTTTTATAACCGCCACTAAACATTGTTCTTGTGATCATCGCTCTTGTCACGATAAAACCTTAATACTGCCTATCGTGACATATTCTGCCGAAACATAAATCCTGTTTACCTCCACAATAAATGCATTAAGAATTTTCGAAAGAAAAATTCTCAGGAAAATATATAGACCTGTGGTGGTTGAGGGTGAGTGGAGAATTCGGAAAAGCAGAGAGTTGTATGAAATTTACGGTTCCTACGAAAGGTTGGGCTATGTACTAAAAATGAAAGACAGCAGAGCTCCAAATAAGATACCACTGCGGACAATATTTGGTACCAGGAAGAGAGGACGTCCAAGAAGAAGATGGCTGCAAGATGTTGAAGGAGACCTCCGGACCCTTGGTGTGAGGGACTGAAGGTCGAGAGCATTATGTAGAGAGAACTGGTTTAGCATTGTTGGAAAAACCAACGTCAACCAAGGCCTGTAGAGCTACAGAAGCAAGTAAGTAAACATTGTTCTCGGTACAGATTCAGAAAACATGAAAGTGAGTTTAGGTTAAACGAAACATCAGCTGACAAAATAAAACAATAATCAAGCTTTCAGCAGTGCAACCAACCTCACAACAGCTGTTTTTTAAAATAAAGTTACTACATAATAGTTTTTTTAATTCTTTAAAAATCGCTTAAGTTATTAAACTGAACTGTAAAATGCAAAGAAAACTAATGAATTGCTTGATAAGATTCATTTTTAGGGTTCTAGACGTTCTCGTATCTCCTGCTGGCATGCATAACTTAATTGGCTTTATCCTCATTACCGACGGCTTTCTTGGAGCTTTTATATTCCAAACCCTACGGACCAAAAAACCCACCTACATTCATAATCTACTTACTCTGCATTCTTCTAACCACCTCTTCAATATAAGCCTACTGATTTCCATACCATTTTCCATTGATCTTCTTTAATCAAAAAAGCTTTTATTATCCTTATTTTGGAATTCATTACACATTTCTGTCCGGAAATCATCTTCTATAAACTGTTTTTTGGGTTTCATAAAGTTTGTGCAAGATAAAACATATTATAAAAACATGGACCATCATCGAGCCGATCAATTCATCAAAACCCAACCGTCTTCGTAGAATATAGAAAATTTGACAATGTAAATATTATAAGGACTTATTGAAACTGAAGTTTGATTTATTAGTCCCGATCTATCTGATACTGTTTGTCCACTCAAACAGGCAATTAGGGGCCGTCGATTTGCCTCGGAAATGTGCATTCCTGGCTCGCATCTCAACCCAAAACCTTTTTTCCTATTTCATTTCAATAAAATTTTATCTTTTAAAAAAACAATCTTCGTAGAATATAGAAAATTTGACAATGTAAATATTAAAAGGACTTATTTTTTAATAAATGTGTTTTTGTAAAAACAATTGTAATTTTAAATTGTCAAAGCCAGACGACAGTATCTAATTGGTAACTTTTTACCATACTTAGAGATCAAATTTCCCAGGATAAAGATTGTTTTTCATTTTATAGTTTTATAGTAAAAAGTTTAACGAATTTCAAGAGATTATAAGTACACACAGAGTCCATGCCTCATTGACTTTTACAAAACGGCCAAATCTTTTGGTGGCGTCTGGTAAATATGTGGCGTGATTCATCGCAAATCGGGTCATATAAATGTGGAGCTCGTTTTCTCGTTTTCCAAAAGAGCGAGCTTCAGCGCTGTGATTGATTGAACACGTCCAGACATATTTTCGCTAGCCGCCTGTCAAAGGAGCTATTGGAAGGTTCTTTTCATGAAGAATCTTATTCCGTATACTTACGAAAGTATATGTGCATAACTTGGGAGCATAGAAAATATTAGCTCCCAACTATTTATTTGTAATAATAATTTCTGACATTTGTTAATAAACCTCTTCAACAGAGTAGGTCAAAGAACTATTTATGATAGCGACAGTGAGATAAGTTCATGATTGTCCCTTCATATGTTACTTAAGATCATATAAATGTAGTAAATAATAATATAAAATTGTAGAAACAAATAAATTTGAAATACGATCATACTATATATCAAATATTTTCAAGCATCTCAGGAAAACTCAACTTTCAACGTGGTAGCTGAGAGAGAGCATTGCAGTCGAAGAGGACTTGAGAAAAGAAGCTGGCCATTTCCAGAACTCAAATAAAATTAATATTTACAATAAGTTTCGGTGCCATTTTTAATCTGCTAGTTGGTTTTCAAGGACGTGTGGAACTGGATAATGCTTGAGCCAAAGGGTTGGGATGGTTGGAAAGATTTTGATGGAACTTAAGAAAGGTAAGCGGAATGAAGTCAATGATATAATGTATAATGAGACCATTATTCACATTTTTACTTTACTTTATTAATTAACTGTAGAACCCAAGATGGGTCTTGGCTTCTTTTACAATACTGTTCCACAATTCTCTATCCCTTGCCAAACTCCATCTCCTAACTCCCAAAACCCTCAAATCCTCCTCCAGGTCCTGCAACTATTGTCTTTGTGGTCGGCTTACTTTTAATTTGGCAAATATATTTCCATGCAATAGTTTGCACGGCATTCTATCTTGAGACGGCATTCTTATTACAGAGCCTAGCCATTATATGTAGCTTGCTTTAAAAAATACATTTAGTAGATTTTTTTTTTAATCAAAAAAAGGTCTTAGAAGTTTTCCCCGTATATTAAATTAGTTGACACATAGGTAGTGGAATCGCAGAGAAGAGAACAAACTAAAAGTAAAATGCCAGAAAAATAGTACCTTTTTTTACTACATTAAAGAAATAAAATAGGAAACGAATATGTAAAAATAAAAAAATCAGTTGAATGTGAATATTGAGGTAAAAGTAAATGAACCCTAATAGAGTCAGCTTATCTTGTGGGGCACATACGGCTCGGAATAACTTACTTGGCTAGATGACACCACGTCTCATGCATATTTGATCACTGCATATGATAATTGATAGGGCGGATCTTACTCAATTTTCAACAAGGGTGTAAAGTCTATCTGAATATTTCAACGTTTCGATATAATTATAGTCTTTGTAACAATTGAAATTTAAAAAAATAAAATTCAAAAATATTTTTCTACATTATCATGTTATATATAAAAAGAGAGGGTATCCGATCATTCCCTTGTTTTTTCTTTTAGTTCTCTTAGGTTGCGATTCAATTAAATAATATTTGTAAACTGTTAAAAGATTAATTTAACTATATAATTTTCTCAAAACTTATTTTACACAAAGTTGTGTAACTAGCATCCCCCGTCACGACCTCGCCCGCTCTCTTAAGTGAAGAAATTCACTTTAGAAAACTATTGAAGTTATCTTCTTTTTTTTTTTTTTTTTTTTTTTTGGTTAATAAAAATCTTATATAGTAAAATTCATACAAAAATGAAAAACTAAATTCATAAGGCATCCGAAAAAACTTAATTTCGAGCTTTGTTTTCCGATATTATGAGAATTATTTAATTGTTAGGATATCCAGTTCAGGAAAGTCCTTTCTATAATTGACCGCGGAAGAAACAGTCAGTTGGATGGTCTACTAAAACATTTTTGTAAATCTGGCGAAGTAATTTGTTAGCTGTATTAGCAAAAGAAGTTTTTCTTTGGAATTGTAATCGTTTGAATTGAAATTGTAAAACAGTAGAAACCGTTGGGATTCAAGGAGTCGGTGCGATTTCTGCAGTCGTTTTCCCAGTGAGAATAATATCTTCAATAATATCTCCACACATAACAATAATTTTAACCTGGCACCATTGTACAGATTAGAAGGTTGAAGATTACTTAATTGGACATCCAACTTTTAACTTCAGTCTATTAGTTGATAATCCAGATAGACAAGGAATATTTACTATAGCATTAGCGATATATGAGTCGATTTTTAAACTTTACTGAGATTCAGGTGTAAAAAAATAAGCAATTTTATTATCTGTTTCGAGTTCCAGATAACACCGTACCATGGTAACCTCTTTTGGGGAATAGCTCTCGCCAGCTATCTGCAGATTTTCAGATTCTAAAATCTAAAAACCTAGAATATTGAAGATGATGTAAAATTTGGTACAGCTTGGTTTAGCGGTTTTAATTATACTCTTCATATATGCTTGAATGTTGGGTTTAATTTAATAATGCTCGTATCTTAAGTCAAAACAACCAAATCATAACAAAAGGCGAGCACTATAATAGTTCGTTAGGAAGCGAATACATATAACAGGAACTAGAAAAAATAAATATTTCTTTTAAAAAATAAGGAACGAACCGTAGAAGAATTTAAAGGGGAATATCATCATATTTATATACTGATTCATTTGTTGTTCCTAAAAACACTTAACATAAAACAACTCTACGCGATTCGAAAACATTTGTCTATATTTTTTTGCAATTTAATTATATAATGATAAATGTAGAATATCCTAGATTTCATATTATGGAAAAAGATAGCGTATAAGGAAAATCACAGAGCTGAAAAATAAGGTTCGCAACAAGAAATGTTTCCAATAAGAAGAACGCAAAAATAAGACGCTATAACACGGTGATAAAACCAATAATTTTGAACGAGATGAAGACAAAATGTCTCCCTGTCAAGGACTCCAGCTGGACAAACTTTTATGTTGGAATATACATACAAGACAAAAACTGTAAGAAACAGCTCGTCGTTTTTGACTTCTTCAACATTAACTAGCTGCATCTGAGATGCAGATTAATTACAAAAGACTGATTTAAAAGACCTATCTGGAAAAACGTAGTGGAGCTCCAAGGCTCAACCATCCAATCGTCTTGTATTTCATCCTTACAACTAAAAATATTTTGAAAAATCTTTAATGATCTTGCTTTGTCACAAACAAACATATTTATAAAGATCTCAATGTTCCATACGTTCCTGATATAGTCCAAACCAGATATCTACCCTATCATATTAAGCTGCCTAACAATTCAAATCAACTAATATCTCAACTTGCTTCCCGGTGTATTCCAGATAACAATCCGAGGCGTCTGAAAAAGAGATTTCCTTGGAACCTTCTAATACAGAACTTTTATTGAAGTGCATATCAATAGGTAGTTGCTTTACAAGCAATTAACATGCTATTAGGAGCATTATTATAAAATTAACTATATATTTTTATTTGGATACAATAATATGAGAAAACCACAGAACAACTATTCAAGAACTTCTCCGAGAATTTCTCAAGTCAAAAAATTGACTGTTCCTAAATACTTCAAGACAATCGGAAGGTAAAAAAAAAAAAAAAAAAAAAAAAAAATAGAATCCTGGGTACCTCATGCATTAACATACCACCAATATCATAAGTATTGCCTCAATGAGCTTTGTTGTGAGATTCTGTCTCCATTACCCTATCCTCCAGACTTTTTTAGACACCTGAACCGATTTTTCAAAGATAGAAATATATTTATTTTTTATACTTTAAAACTATAAACATTCATTCATTTCCGGACAACCCAATACAATTTAATAACTCTTTACTAAATGCTCTATTTTATATAAGGCCTTTATCCATCCAAATTGTCAATGAATCTGTTCGATAATATCCGATAATATTTCTAATACATAATTAGGTACAAACTTTACTATAAAAAATGTAGACTCATGAAATCATCAAGCTACAAGATGCTTTGTACATTTTAGAAAATTTCAATCAATATTATTTAGCAATCCTACAATTAGTTTTATTCTGGTTATTATTAATACAATATTATTGCTTGCTAAGACGTTTAACATAAATGAACAAAGAAGAGGCTAAGAATCTTGAATAAGGATTCCAGATCCCTGTCGGGAATATATTTGGAGTGGCGCCCGTCTTGGCTCTTATATCATTTATCACTTTGTTAAATCACTTAATATATCTCGTTTCCCTTTAGGTTAATTAATTAAATTGATCATTTAAGGATAGATTGAATGAATTACAAAAAATATTTTATTTTATTTTTACAACAAAAAGAAATATCTCTTTTCGACTTTAATTATAATAGTAGTGATATTACCTATAATATTTACCTATGGAATTGCAAAACATATTGGTTTATGAAATATTATAATTTTTTCGCTTTTAATAAAAAAAAAAAAAAAAAAAAAAAATATAATTGCAAAACTTGAAAAGGTGTGTAGATCAGGTAAGGCAGGTTCGTATCAAGTTGAGATTATAATTATTTAATCATTTATATTGTTGCCGTTGCCTATGAAACAGTTTAGCATTACCAAATAATGAACCCAAAATGTTAATTTCAGTTATATTGGTATTTTTTATTTATTGTAAAGATTGGATAGGAGACGAATTGGATGGTTTAGTGAAACCTCAAAGCTCAAGTCTTAAAGCTAAATTTCTTTTTCGTTCTCTAGATCTCTCGCCTAGTTTCTTTGTAATATTTTGCCTTTGCAAGTGGAATAATAATTTAAACGAGTAATGATTTTGTTATTTGTCAAACAAAAATTTTCAGATTAGGTTTGAATGAATTCTTTGCACGTGGACTAAAGTTACTAACGTACTAAATAACTTTTTGAATGGAATCTTTGAATCTGTTGTTTCTTGCAGTTTTTGTCTTGTATGTATATTCCAACATAAAAGTTTGTCCAGCTGGAGTCCTTGGTAGCGGATCTGTACATCTAGGAACACTACACAAAGCTACATACTTCCTAGGTACACACACATAACAATCATAAAGAAAAAAAAAAAATCCTATATTCATGACATTCTTACTCTACGCTCTTCTACCTGCCTCATAAATACAAGAACCCAACTACACTCTCCATCGGAAAATCCTTTATTATCCGCGCTTCCTCTTTATGGAATTCCTCGCCCATTTCAATTCGAAAATGTTCCTCTGTAACTTCCTTTAAACATCATTTATTTCTTAACCTCCTGAATTTTCAATCTTCCGAACAAATGTGAAATATGAATATATAATATATATATATATATATATATATATATATATATATATATATATATATATATATATATATATATATATACAGTTTATTTTCTTTTTCTTCTTCTGCTATATTATGAAAGGATTCTGTAGAGCAGTAAGTTGTAGGCTTACGACTAAGAGTAAAGGTTATTTGATGAGGTTTGTTTGGATTTATTTTAGTTCTCCATTTTTGGCACTATTCTCGAAGTTTAAGATGGAGTATCTGGCTGCTTAAGGCCCAATTCACACAGAACGGACGCGGCGGAGACGTGGCGCGGACTTTTGTCTCTTCCACGTTTGTCCTATTATACAAAGGGAGGGCGACCGCCCGCGCCACGTCACTTCTGTGTGAATTGGAACGTTTGTTTAATAGGAGAGACGCGGAAGAGACAAAAGTCTGCGCCACGCCCTCGCCACGTATCTTTGCCGTCTCTCGTGGTGTACAAGAAGGGGCACGCCAGTTCCTTACCACGAGTTTTTTTTTCTTTTTTATTTTTCGGCTTTTAGCTATCTTTTTTAGAGTAAGGGGTGGATCGGACATAAAAACAACTTTGATAAAATTTGATATTGGAGTTACATACATATATAACAACAATTTAATAGGAGTGAAACATCACTGATTTATTTTTTTGGGGGGGGAAGGGGGGGGGGTGAATCGGACATAAAAAAACTTAACAGATTTTCCCGAAAAATCTACACCCCCCAAAAAAAAAATCAATTGGTAATGTTTCACCCCTATTAAATTGTTGGTGTGTATGTATGTATGTAACTCAAATATCAAATTTTATTAATGTTGTTTTTATGTCCGAAGAGACAAAAGTCCGCGCCACGTCCATTCTGTGTGAATTGGGCCTAACAGAGAAACCAACCCCTTGGCTAAAATGAAAAGAAAAACAAATAAGCTTATTTTGAATATGAAAAATGTTTTCTAATAATTAATTTTAGGTTCTTTTTTTTAAAACGCAATCCTGTATTGATTTCCGGACCACTCAATAAATATATATCATTAATACTTCAAGTATATTTCAGCTGTTTTTTGTTAGAGTACAACTTTCAGGAGTAGCTAATTATTTATGGGCGTTGAGTAAGACTAACTAACAGGGTTATCCCTTTCTAAAACGAAACCCTCCGGAATACAAATACGACCCAGAACCCGGGTTCCATGACTTAGCCAATTGATAGTCAATAGAGCCGCTGATTCGGAGCGCTGAGGTGAGGTCAGCTGTAGTGGGTTGGGGCGTGTAATTGAAAAACTTAGAGTTCCGCCCTCGAGCCCCTCAGGCACCTGCAAACCTCATTTAAGGCCCTTTCAGCCCTTCCCCGGCTCATATTGTCAACATGTAGATTAAATCATGAACGGCTTTCGGAAAATTGTTCTCCGCCGAGAAGAAAGCTTTTAAACTACGCCAGACCCTACCCCACTTTTCTCCCACCACTTAATAAATTCATTCTTCTATAGTTCTTCTCCTTTCCTTATAAAGTCATCCCTTTTACCGGGAAGTCGTGTTTGACGGTCCCTCTCCTTCATTCAATATTCTCTCAAAATTGTCTTATGTAATACTTTTCTATTTTGTTTTTAAATTTAATTTTTTACCTTTCCCGTATACAGCGAACTCATAAGAAAATATAAAGGTCACAAACGTTTTTTAAAAACAAACCTTTTCTATACTCATATTGTTCAAAAACATTAGGCATTAATTTTTTCACATGGATAAACATTTTGGCTGTAGGTCTATAGTTTTCTTGTCTAAATTTTTTTTTATACTTGAAAATGTAGCGTTATGGCACCCTCAATCACTGTTGGAGTGGCTCGGATCGAAAATTTGATTTAATAGAGAAAACTTTTTAATAGATAACATTTGTGCTAGGATCTCCAGTTTAGGAACTATACTGGTTTGAATGAAAAAAAGTTACGTTTTGCCTAACTAAATAATATTGTTTATAATGAAAAACACATTTTTATGACCTATTATTTTTAAGAAATTGGGTTTTTTTTATCAGGCATAGGCTTTAAAAATTATTTATTATACGTTATACTTACCTCTTAAAGTTTATTCAAAGGGTTTATTAAAAAGACTATATATAATTCGGTTCAATTTTTTTTTTGTTGGTTATTTGCTAGGCTTAAAGAATTTAAACCTCATTTTTTGAAAATTTCGTATATTTTAAATTCTTTAATTTAATTTATTTTTTAATACTGTTTTTTTTTTTTTTTTTTTAATAATCCAATACATTCATATACCCTGCTTAAAGTATTTACGCAAACCCCTAAAAAAGGATGTAACTTTTAGCCGAGAAAATAAAATAATTATTTGGGTAGAATTTTTGCCTGCCATTGTATATTGTTCGTAACTTATTTTTATTTTCATTTTTTTCTTTCTATTTCTCTTTCCTGGTATACCTCATAGAAATGATCTATAATTATAGATATGTGCTTAAAATATGAGACAAACATATAACGTGCACTACAGTGTTGTAAATATGTAAGGGATAAAATTAAATTTAAAAACTCAATGAAAAGTCATCACTACGTGACAGGAATCGAACCCACCACCTTCTGTGCCTCGCCCCGTAGCGAGCAGCGTTCAACCCCCATGTCATCGAGTTGTATTCATAAGTAATACGTACAATGAATTTTATATATGTTAACCTGTTACATAAGTAAAAAGATTACAAATGAGACAGGAGGAGAGAGAGAAATAAAATGAGAAAGAGGGGAGGGAGTAGGACATTAGCTAGAGAAAAGAAATTAAATTTATCTATTTTTTTTTTCCTTGGAATAGAATCATTCTTTAATATTAAACTTTTTTTTTCTACAGTACAAATTTATAAAGCTAAAGAAATTAAAAAAAGAAGAATATAAAAAAAAATGGACAGCCACCATGATCTGATTTTGAATATTAAATCTGGCTCAGTGAGGTTTTATTAAAGAAAAATTCTATTTAAACTTTAGAGAGAAGGAAAATGAAAAAACAATTATTAAACTAAATAAATCCTAATTAATAAAGAAAATCCGGTGGCTCAAGGAAAAAGTATTTTTAAATTCTGAAAAATTTATTTTATTTTTCCTAAGTAAATCCTAAAATAAAAGTGATTTCTCTTAAGATTTAACAGTTCTTCATAAACGCTATTAATCCATTACGCTTAAAAAGCCTGACTAATCTATTCAGCCGTTGAGATTAGAGCCAACTTTTGACCAGATAAATTCCTTAGCTGAAAGCAAATTAGTTGAAAAATAAAAAGGTCTAGAATTTATTTAAGCCCCTCAACATAATGATGAGCTTTCAACTTATTACAAACAGATCATAAGTGTTAATCTTTAGTGATGCGGAGAGGAGAAAGTAATAAAAAGATTCTCAAGAACGCTTCGGAAGATTATCAGGAATGAAGTGGCAAGTTAGGAGACTTGTGGAATCGAGTTAGTATTAAGTTTATTGTGAAAGGATATGTATCTGTTTCGGCCAAATTAGCAACATATGCAACATCAAAATCTTTAGGGATAAGTTTCTGTGTGGAATAATAAGGAATATTTAGAAAATTACGAAGGACCTAGGATTGTAAGGATTGGATACGAAAAGAATTAGAAGGTTTAGTGAAGTCCCAAATCTCAAATCCAAATGTCCAAACGAGTCCATTTACTTTCATGTCAATAAGTCTGATGTAATTCATTGGAATCTTTGAACGCTTGTCTAGTAAAGTTTGGAGTAGTCGGAAGCGACGAGCAGTTTCTTATGTTTAAAGTCTGGTATGTAGATTCCAAGTAAGTCGTTCGTCTAGACGTAATCCTAGGTAGCTAATCTGTTAAACGGGAATCCTATACCTAGGACATTAAGTCGTAGGTTTACGATGAATGGTAAACGTTATTTGATGAAATTTGTTTGGATTTATGAAAATAGACGATTTTTTTATTTATATGATATTGGATAGATTGGGTCGCAATGAAAGAGTAATTATTAACTGATAACCCTCATGCATCATAAGCCTAAGTGGTGAGGATAGTTATAGGATGAGTCGGGATGTCAGCTATAAACACCATGTAAGATCGTGGAGGATGGGACCTAGGATACTTCCTTGAGTAGCACCGGCAGATTGGGTAAAGAAGGGAGAGTAGAAAACTTTAGGGTTTACTTTGAAGATTAAACAATAAAAAAAATAGGTAAATTTTAAATAAAAAATTATCATTGAGTAAACATTTGTAAATAAAACAGGCAAAATAGAGTTATAACAAGAACATACTATATGGAAAATTAAAATAAACTTTAAAATAATGATGTTTAACGTCCTGTGATGAATGACGGGATGTTTTAGATTCATTCTATACAAAACCCTCATACAGTTGACTCTCTTATACCCGGATTTATATGATCGAAGATATTTGAATATGAGAAAGTGACTACAACATTTTAGATAACCTAATAAAATATATAGTTATGGAAACCCAATGGTATTAGGTATAATAAACACATGTACGATATCCCCTCTCCTAGATAACTGTATAAAAGGCCACCTCCATCTGGCCTCGGTGACACTCTGCTATAGTCACTCGTAGGACTCACAGATGTTCAACACGAAGTTTTGTATTAAGTTTTAAATTGTGTTTTTTCTTGATATAATGTATGTACTTCTCAATAAAATCTCTTTTTAAAAATTCAGTCCTGCGAACCTTTTATTTAGCTGGCGCCCGAACGAAGGGACTTTTGGAAGCGTTAAAGTAACTTCGCGGCAGTTCTATCTTATTTCAGGTACAGAACAGCGAGACCTCTTTCCACTAGCATAAGAAGATTGGGAGCTGAGTATTAGTACATCAGCAGATCTTCAAGTCTTTGGGAGCGCTTTGGTATTCCAATACCTTGACCAAAAGGACCTACAACCTCTTGCTAAAGAATTGACGGGAAGGAGCTAAAGGGAGCATCATCGAGAAGACATCGAAGACAACGCTGTATCAAGAAAAAGTATAATTAATTTTATTTTTATTTTTATTTTTAAGTAATTCTGTAATTTAAATATAAGATAAGTAATAAGTATAATTAGTATAATAAGTATAATAATTTAAAATATTAATTTAGCATTTTTATGAATATATTAGAAGAAAAATTAAGCAATTTAAAAATAACTGGTTCTACGTTAGTTAAAAAAGAAAATAATTTGGCTCTTGAAATTAAAAATCACGATTTAGCATTAATCCCGGAATATGACGGAAATCCGTCACAACTAGTTGATTTTATTAGAAATAGTGAATTTTTATACAATTTATATTGCAAAGATGATAATACCCATAAAAATACAAACCAAGCTAAACTTGTTTTAACAATCTTAAATAAACTAACTGGAAAAGCTAAAGTCGCCGTATATGACAAGGAATTTAATACAGTAAAAGAAATAATAAAATTCTTAAAGAAAAAGTACCAGGACACGAGAACTAGGGAACAATTAATTTCAGAAATTTTAAATACGCGGACTTACCATAATGAAAACCCACTCGATTTCTTAAAACGACTGGGCCAAAAAAGATGCGATTTATATGCACGAATTTATTCAGACAACGAAATAATAGACAAACAGGACGAAATGTATAGGTATGACAAACTAATATCCCACCACGCAGTACATAGTTTACACCCAGCACTAACTGACTTTATTTACCATATAAAATTCGATTCATTAGAAGACCTAGAAGAAATATTAAGAAATAGCGTGGCCCACATAGTTCACCAACTTTACGGAGAAAAAAAACAGTATAAAAATAACCCAGCTCAAAATAATTATAAAAAGAAAAATTTCGAAAATAATTATAAAAATAAAGAGTACCGACCAAATTTTAACAACCACCATGATTATCAAAATTACCGACCCCATCAGTATCACCGCGAGCAATATGCGTCGTATAATAATCCTCAACACTACCGACCACAACAGTATCAGCATGAACAAGGTCCAACCTTTAATTCTTTTAACAATAACAACCAGCATAACTTCCGGCCACAACAGCGAGCTATTGAATATCAAACACCGATTTATAATCAACCGTGGGACCCCCAGTCGCAACATAAATTTTTCAATAAACCACCCTCCAGAAATTTCAGGCAAAATTATCAACAACCGCAGGTAGATTCAAACACAGTTTCGATGAGAACCGTTTCTAATAGAGTACACACAATAGAGGAAGAAAAAGATGAAAAAATAAAATTATTATTAGAACGTATAAAATCTTTGGAAAAAAGACAGGTTCATTTTTTAGAATTAGGCCCAAGCACGAGCAGACCTCCGGACCAGATATAAATAATTTAAATTCTAAACAGACCATTGAACATAAGCAAATTGAAATACATGACCTAAATTTAAATAATGACTTACCAAATTTAATTGACAGTATGGGAAATAAATGGCTAATTGATACGGGTGCCACAAAAAATTATATACACCCCGATCACATTCCACGTTTCTCGGAAATTTCCAAAGACGATTTTGCGATACGGACACCTACGGGAAGGGCAGAAGGATCACAAAGCGTGATAATTGACCTAATGCCCCTGATAGGAATTAATCAAAAAGTCAAATTTTTAATATTTCAGTTTAGCGAAAGATTTAACATCTTACTAGGCTACGAGACTATGAAAAAACTAAAATTAAAAATAAATTTAGAAAAAAATGAATTAAAATTTAAAAAGAAAAAATTCAAATTAGAGAATGATTTATTTTTTATTAATGATAAAAACGTAATTTAAAACTTAATTCGCCACGAACATATTAGTCCAGAAATAAAGGAAGAATTAATCGAAATTATTAGCCAACATGGCGAAGTATTAAAAAGGGACGACGAGAATTTAAAATCTACGGGATTAATTAAGCACAAAATAATAACCACTAATGATAACCCCATATACACCCGAAATTATCGCTATCCGGAGCAATTTAAAAAACAGATAAATGAAGAAGTTCAAAAATTGTTAAAAAGCAAAATAATAAGACCAAGTAAATCGCCGTATAATACCCCACTTTGGATCGTACCGAAAAAAACCAGACGCGTCGGGACACAAAAAAATTAGAATGGTAAATTGACTATAGGAAATTAAATCAAGCAACCGTAAAGGACAAATTTCTTCTAACGAACATTGAGTACTTATTAAATAGATTAAAGGGATCAAAAGTATTTTCCACAATAGACCTCGCGTCGGGATTTTACCAAATTGAGATGGACGAACAATCAATAGCTAAAACCGCGTTCTCTACTGAAAATGGGCATTTTGAGTTTTTGCGTATGCCTTTTGGCCTGTGTAATGCACCCCCAACTTTTCAAAGAGAGATGACTATGATGATACAGAATATTCCCAACTCTATAATTTATATTGATGATATAATAGTGTATTCCAAAAATGAAGAAGAACATTTAAAAGATTTAAAAAGAGTATTTAAAGCGCTAAAACAGCATAACTTATCGATACAGTTAGATAAAACCGAATTTTTTAAAACCGAATTAAACTTTTTAGGCTACATCGTAACCCCAGACGGATTAAAACGGATGAAAAAAAGATTGAAGCAATTTTAAATTTCCCCATTCAGCGTAATGAAAAGACGACGAGACAATTCCTTGGCATGACGGGGTACTATCGAAAATTTATCAAAAACTACGCCAAAATCACCAGACCGATTTCAAATTCATTAAAAACTAAAATTTATGGGACAAAAGAAATAAAAGAGGCATGCCAAACCCTAACGGAAAAGATGAGTAAAACACCAATTTTAAATTACCCGTATTGCGAACGGCCATTTATATTAACTACAGATGCCAGTAATAAAGCCATCGGAGCCGTGCTCTCACAAAAAGACGAAAATGAAATAGAACACCTAGTAGCATTCGCGTCTCAAGTATTACAAAATGCGGAATTAAATTATAGTTCAATAGAAAAAAAATTACTAGCCGTAGTATGGGCAACCCAGCACTTTAAGCCTTATTTATACGGTACAAAATTTCTTTTATGCACGGACCATAAACCTTTAACGTGGATTTTCTCAATGAAAAATGGTAACACGCGTATAATGAAGTGTATTTGGAAATTACAGGAATTTGAATTCGATGTTAAACATATTCAGGGAAAAACAAATTACGTGGCCGATGCACTTTCCAGGGGAAGCGACGAATTGAATCATAATAGCGATGTGGAGGAAATGGATGTCGAACAATTATTAAATCAGGAAATAGCGGACGAAAACAATTCCGAATACGACGCGATATTAGAGGACTTAGAAGTACCGCCGGAAGAAGATTTAGAAACAATCCATTCCCAGGAATCTAGTAATGAACAAGTACGAATTTGTGAACCGGAAAAATGTGTAAATATAGAAAAAAATCAAATAGTTAAAAAAAGGGGAAATACAAAAATAAATTTTACTAAACCATTCGGGAAACGCCGATATGAATTAAACATTTATGCAAAATCAGATATCGACTCATTATTAGAACAAATACTCGAACCTAATAAAACTTACGGTATAATTTGTAAATCACCTAATGAAATAACCGAGAATTTGTATGAAGATTATTTTAAGACAATACAACAAATAATAGAAACGCAATATCCATCGGTTATATTGAAAAGATACAAACAAATTGTAAATGACGTCGAAAATCCTAATGAACAAATAGAAATAATAGATAACTACCATTTAGGCAAAACTAAACATAGGGGTATAAATGAAACGTTTGAAAAACTCAAAAAAAGAATATTATTTTCCAGGGATGCAAAATAAAATAGCAGAGTATATTAATAAATGTGAGACTTGTAAAGTTACAAAATATGACCGTAAACCTATAAAGACCAAATTTCAAATTACACCTACACCAGAAAAACCATTTCAGGAATTAATGATTGACATTTTTAATTTTAACAATGCCATAATTTTCACAGCAGTAGACACATTTTCAAAACATTTATTTGCTCAAACTTTACAATCAAAGAACGCAATAAATATCTGTAACGCACTGACTAACTATATGACATACTTTTCCACACCTCTACAAATATCATTAGATCAAGGGACGGAAAGGAAAAATAATTTGGTAAAACAGTTTTGTGAAGAAAATAATATTATTTTGCATTATACCTCAGCTAGCCACTCAAACTCTTTGGGATTATTGAACAGAGTCCACTCTAGCCTAAACGAATTATTAAGAATAATAGGAAAAGAAAAAGATAAATGTTCGATGCAGCAAAAATTGAGATTAGCAATAATAGCATACAATAACACATTAAACAATAAACTGAAATTAACGCCCAATGAAATTACTTTCGGAACCTCCAGATTAGAATCAGACGAAAATATCGACCTGACCGAACAATACGTATTGAAATATCATAAGGACCAACAACTATTACATAAACTAATTAGATCTAAAATAAATGACGAAAAAGAAACAAGGACTGAAAAATTAAATAAAAATAGAGAAGACCCTTTAGATATTCAGAAACAATTAGGAGATACAGAATATTTGAAAAATACCCAAGCAAAAATAAAAAGTAGGGACAAATTTAAAAAAGTAAATGTATTAGTAAAAGACAAAAGACCAATTAAAACGCATATTGACAATATTAAAAGGCCCACTAGGAAAAAAAGAAAAAAGAAACAATCTATTTCGGACGACAACAATGAATCCATTTGCGTGAATATTTCGGATATCTCGGATGATTATGACTCAAATGATTCAGATAATGGTTATGATTAAAAATATTTAATTTTATTTAAACAATATTAAAATGTTTTATAGATCTTTTATTTTAATAAAACTTAATAAATATCATGGTATTAGAGAAAGATGTTTATGTTATATTGAAAGAATTATCTGTGATGTAGTTATGTAATGATGTAGTTATTTTAATGAAGTCGGACTTTTGTATTTTATTGTAAAATATTATATTCAATGTTAATAATGTAAAAGATGATTCAAATTATTATTTTATTTCACAGTAATATTCTGTCCGATTTATTTTGTAATTAATATTTTGAATTCACTATCATAAATATTAGGATACTATTATTTTGTCTTGAAATATTATTTTGATTGATCATTGAAAAAAGTATGTATTTTATTTTGAAATTATTGTTAATTGTAACTATTGTAATTATTGTAAAAGAGTGTTTGAATTATTATTTTGATATTATTATTTTAATTGAGTAATTTTGAATCTAAAAGTATTATTTGTAATAGAGGAAACTAATTCAAAGACTCTTATTTTATTTTTCCTTTTGTTTAAATAATTTATTGTTTAGTATTAAGAAATATCATTTTATCTTTTGTACTTTAGCATGTAAGGAATTCTGTAATGTATAAACATTTTATATTTTAAGCTTATTGTTAATATTAAGAAAAGGACAAGGTCTAATCCTTTGTTTATGGGAAATTGACAATCATATAAATCCTATTTTAGTGTTAGAGCACAAGGTTTAATCTTTTTATTTTTCAAGTGAACAAATCCTGACTTAGTAAACAGGAAATTCAAAGTCTAATCCTTTTGTTTATAGGAAGTTGATAATTGTATTTCAGTACAGAGTTTAATCTTTTTGTTTTCAAATGTTCAAATTCTAATTCAGTAAACAAGGTCTAATCCTTCTATGCTTGTATAAACTTAGAGAATAAGGTCCAATCCCCTTTGTTCATCGAATGTTATGACTTAGTGTAAAAGGTACTAAGAAGGGTATAAGGTTCAAACCTTTTATTTTTGTATAGAATCTAACCTATTTACACTAAGATATTTGTTCCATCGGAGACCTCGGAACTTTGGGAGGGGAAAAGTTATGGAAACCCAATGGTATTAGGTATAATAAACAAATGTACGATACCCCCTCTCCTAGATAACTGCATAAAAGGCCACCTCCACCTGGCCTCGGTGACACTCTGCTATAGTCACTCGTAGGACTCACAGATGTTCAACACGAAGTTTTGTATTAAGTTTTAAATTGTGTTTTTTCTTGATATAATGTATGTACTTCTCAATAAAATCTCTTTTTAAAAACTCAGTCCCGCGAACCTTTTATTTAGCTATATAATTAAAAATACATGCATAAATAGACAGTTCACTCGAACCTTTCCCGAGGTCTCGATCATACAAATATGCGAGAAGTATCAGTAAAGAGTAACTGTCATTATCTTAATGGCCTCCTCTAACCAAAATATTTGGCAGCATATTACTCTAGAAAAAATATTAAAAGAAAAAAATATATATCCTCTGTTTTGTTAGGAATATTGGTAAATAATAAATAGCATTAAGATATTTACAGACTTTTGAACTCTAGAATTTGATAAAACTGTCATTTATTTTTTTATACGCCCCGTTATATACAATAAAATTGGATGTTAATATACATTGATCTATATTATCCTTCCGCTTCGCCTTAAACAAAATGTTAACGAGAAGCTAAACCATCATGTGTGTTTACTCAAGAGGTATAACGAAAAAGTGTTTTTACAACGTTTTGTGAAGGTTTGATTTATGGCTGAGTCCTAAAAACCAAACCCTCCACTTCTTCTAACAACCCCCTCCCACACTACCAAGAGTTTTTATCAACCCAGCATATTATGTAGCTTTTATGTTAGAATAGAATATATTATTCAGACAACATATGTTTTAATCATTTAGAAAATTTTCATATTAATGCTCTACCATATATCAACGTGAACCTTCATTGTAATGCATATTTCATTTATCATAGAATGAATATTGTATCTTTTAGCTATACTTTTTTGGTGTTTTTTCTTCACACTCAAAAATTTAATACTTTGACAAGCTCGTGATCTATTGGTGTTTATCGGATCGAACTTTTCTCGAAATTTTCCGTGTCAGAAATTTAATGGAGAATATTGTTAATATTTTAAAACGGTCGCTAGAATCTACCATTACGGAGCTGTATAGGTTTGTATGGGAAAAAAACACGTTCTAGGTTTTTTGGTGTTGATCGTATCAAAAATTTGACGATGGTTTCAGTAGATTATAGACAATCATATCCTTATCGTTTTCTACAGTTAGGGAAAAGGTGAGTTTTTTTTTTTTTTAATAATTTATATTACCTCATCCTGTCCTCCTGTATCCTTTAATGGAGTACCATTAAATAATGTAGAACAGATAAGAAACCTTGGATTTTATCTGGACAAGAGACTTACCTGGAACCCTCATACAAGATTGAAAATACAAGAAGCTGCACGTCGATTTCGACTACTACAACACCTACTTGACAAACGTTCAAATCTCCCGACTCACTACAAAAAAACTCATCTGTATGACGATTATCAGACCTATTTGGAACTACGGAATAGAGTTATGGGGATCCACCAAACAATCGAATTCTTCCCGCATCCAATCACTCCAATCCAAAATCCTTCGAAAAATCCTTGATGCTCCTTACTTTGTCACAAATGAATTGATTCACAATGACCTTAATATCACACATGTTGCTGATTTGGCACGAACCAGATACCTTTACTTTCATAATAAACTCACTGCTCATCCAAATCCACTTGTTGCACAACTTGCTTCCCATTCCATTCCTGGCAATCCTCCGAGGTGTCTGAAAATAAGATGGCCTCGTGATCTTCTTTTGTAAATATTCATTAGAGTACTACCAATGGGTAGTTCCTCTACAAGTTTTATTCATGTCATTATATCTCATATATACCGCATATTTACTAGATGTGTTTTTTTTTAAATACAGTTGTAAATTTATATTAATAAAATAATAAAAAAAAAAAAAAAAAAGAATAATTTATATTAGAATAATACTTCTAAATATGATCTACGAAACGTGTTTCTTCGAATTTAACTGCTTATTTTTGACTTTATATACCTATATATATATATATATATATATATATATATATATATATATATATATATATTTTTTTTTTTTTTTTTTTTTTTTTAATTATGAGCCTTTTTAAATGTAAGTAATAAAAAAAAAGGTATTTGTATTTTTCGCACGTCTTGTAACTTACGTCATATTTTATGGCATCAAATAGTTATTAAAAGACTAGTACATTTTTACTCTAAAGAGTGAATAAATACCATTTAAATATTCAAAAATTGTAGTGAAATGTTTCAGTGATTGTTTTTTCGCCGGCTCTTCGTTTTAAAATGTAAAACTGAGGACCTTCATGTCTGAACCTGATGAGGTGATGAGTTCGAATTTATTTACCCACCAAATCCATGGAATAAATCTTGATATGGAATAAACCTTCCGATTCTTCCTATAATATGGCAGTAACTAGTAGGATGACCCGTCCTCCCTGCTCTAGTTATACTACACTTAAGCCCTAATAAAGAACAAGAAAGGTTTAACAAAAAAATAAAATATAATTAAACTCTCCACACTTTTAAACAAATGAATTTAATACAATAATAAAATATTAAGTATAAGAATTAGGGATAATGATTTTTTTTATAATGATTTTTTTTTGTTTTGTTTTTTTCAAATTAGACCTATCTATTCAACAAATAAAATAAATATGTAAATGTTTTGATCAATTACACGTCCCCTCCATTATATATATATATATATATTTATATATATATATATATATATATATATATATATATATATATATATTATATTTATATTTATATATTAATTTTGGAACTTTTGGTTAGCCCATACCATTTGCTATGTATCAAACTATAGGTTTAATTTAACAAGCAATAATATTCGCGTGTAGCGTAATAGGGTAGCTACTAGTAGGGTGAAGGGTCACAGCCTCTTACGGGTGGTCCGACAATACACACCCTTTGTTGGTGTGAGGAATATTTCTCTACCTGCCTATCCCTTACCGGGTAATATTTGGGGTAAACGCTGTACTTTGAGTTTTTCTAAATTTCATAAAACTGGGAAGTCGGTAGGTGTGTCCAAGTACAAGGGGCGGAGCCTATACTTTGAAAAAGGCCGGAAAAATATTTTCGAGATCAGTCTCAATCAGTCTGTTTGAGCTGTCTTGTCTTGGTTCCCCCTGAGCTGTTCCTGAAGGTCTGTTGCCTGGCCTTTCGGTCAGACTGGGGATTCTCTCCATGTAGCCACTTCCACCCACAACATAGCATCGCTCTCGTATTAAGATAAGTCTAGGTTAAGTTTATTTGTTACCATATAAGTTTTAAACCTAAGTTATGATTCTTATTTCCTGTTTGTAATTGTATGTGTCAACCCCTCGGTGGAATATATATCTGTTTTTTTATTTAACAATAGTAAAATTCATTTACCATTTGCATGACACTCATTTAATTAATATATTAGATTATCCTTTTGATTATTCTTCTTTATAATTAACATATCTCAATTATCTCACCCCACGATCACCTTGTGGAGAAGACATTATATAAATTTAATTAATCCATTATTTAAATAATACTGATTTTTGATTTGTCAGGTAATCAAGTCCTGACTGGCATCCCTTTATTAGATTAATGCTGATCCGGACTCACACAGAGACGGACATAGCACATTACTATATATGTAAGTAGAAGTGGGATATGACGTATGTCTTGTTTAGTCTTTAATAGAAAAAGTGTACGGTGTGATTATGCTGCGGTTTTTTCCATTTCAATTTTTATTGAAAATTTTCGCAACTTTCAAAAATTTAGTTTCTGACTTAAATAATACGTAAATACATCTTAATTAAATACAGAAATTTCGTATAATATTTCCAATCAAATTATCTAACCGACAGTGTAATCAAAATATCAAATACCTGTTTGTTTGTTTTGTTTTTTAACAAATAGTCCTGAAATGATTTAGAAATTAATATTTCTATGTATTTTGTATAATCCAGGGTTATATTTTAAAGGAGTAAACCGTTGATACTATGTGGCGATAAGCTTGATAAATGAGCCGGCCTGTCATCAATACAATTTTTAAGAGCATTTTTCACCTTATCTTCCGAGGCAGTTCTAGACTGTTTTTCTTTGTCGTTGTCTCCCGCTATCTTCCGTTGTCGAAACATTTTTCTACGCCCTACCTCTCCCCCTGATGACAGTTTCCTTTATTTTTACAGGACAATGCTCTTTATTCATAAAGGCTATGGGTATTTATTTGTAACCCCATAATAACAATAATAAGTTTAAGGAATATAGAAAATAACGGGATCCAAAAGGAAAAAACTATATACGTATGTATGTGTATATATAAAACTTCAAAGTTTTTTTTTTTTTTTCGGGTCTTACAATTGCAACATCAGTTATTTTATAATCATATTTATAAACGGTTGCTTTGTGATTTGATTCCATTGATACACAAATTATACAAATGTTTAATTTAATTTTAATATATTGCTGTTAGCGTAATTGCGGTAAATAAAGCAACCAAGCTGAATCTTTTTTAAAAGTATGAATCATGCAATGAAGAGGAACGAGTAAAGAGTTTTTTGGCACAGGACCACATCCATATAATGGAATCGAAAGAATGGTTGGAATAAATTACAGGCATTATACTGTAAATCATTACAATCATTTTAGTCAAACCTGAGACTGGTGCTTACACTCAAACAGTTGATACTATGTGGGCCGAAGCAAGAAGAAGAAACAAAAAAGAAAATGGCACTCATCGCTCAATAATGTGAGTTTATGTGGAGCCAAAGATGCCTGAATAAAGACCTTTTTGGAAGAATACTAAAGGACACTGTTGAATTTTGGCCTCCAGAGGTAACTAAAAAATCTAAATAAAATTATATTTTTTATTTTATTATTTTAAAATGTTTTTATATAAAATTATAATTAACTAAAAACATGTTTCCCTAACCCATACCTTTTAATTTATTACTTGGTTACTGTTACTAGATAAAATCACTGGCGGGGCCATTGGAAACAAAACCCGAGTTTTTAAGCAAGAAAAACTGGAAAATTTCTAATTTATTGAAAAATACAACCTTTGGAAAATCTGTAATATGTCCATAAAAGTTCCAATGATATTAAAAATTGTTAAGTGGTTTCGATAGCCACAAGAAAATTAAAAAAAAAAAAAAAAAAAAAAAAAGTAGCGCCTATTATGTTTGTAGGATTTGCCCAGCATCTCTCCAGCATATTTGTTCCCCATCCTGATTCTAACCCCACCCACACAACAACGATCCATGAATTCCTTGATTCACCGATTCCTATATCTATACCTCCTAAGGCAATTAACCCCTCTGAGGTCAAATTCCTTTTAAAAAAAATAAGATCCTGTAAATCCCCTAGATATGATCTCCTTAGCTCCCAGATGCTCAGGCAACTTCCCCATAAAGCAGTCGTAATCCTTACATACCTATATAATTACATCCTCCGAACAACCTATTTCCCTTTACAACAGAACATTTTATCATTATCATTTTCCTGAAACCGGGTAAACCTTCCAACAATCCATCATCATACAGACCGATCAGTTTTCTTCCAATCCTTTCAAAAATTTTCGGAATATCCTTCCGCCATCGTAAAAATGGAAATACATATTAAAAATGTTTATTTCAAAACAGTATCCTTAAGGACAACAATGGCGAAGTATCCTTCGGATAACTTAAGAACCGTTAAATCCTGGAATATTTCAACATACTATCCTTAAGGACGACAAACTAATAAAATCGTTATATCTTAAAAAAATGAAACCTTAAGGAGGAAAACTAATAGATATATGTCGCCCAAAAGATTTCCTTCCGCCATCTCAAAACAATATCCTTAGGGACGAAAACTAATTCTAATTGTGGAAGGAGAGTGGCCAAGGATGTCCTTCGGCTATCCGTTACAAAAAGTGTAAAAAGTTACACATTTTGAGGATGAAAAAAATGTTACACATAAAAACTTAAAACCCTAAGCTAGAAGACATACCCATGTCAAAATCAAATACGTCATATCAATGTAAATTTTGTTTTCGTTATAAAAAAGAGTTTGCTCATTGATCAATTACTAATCTAAAATACATTATAACGAGTGCAAGGTGTTATACTGTACCCCATCATCTCTTAATAAATATTCTAAATAAACGTTTTCTTTGGACCTAAATCTTCCACTAAAAGTGTAAAAGCGAACCGCTGGCTCTTGTTCGAGGATACTAGAGACTGAAATTGCTCTATTAATAAATATAGGCTATACATCAAGGCTCCTCTGAGGTGGTTGGGGGAAAGGGAGGAGCGGTACAGGGTATTCTCTTCAGAAATATTATCATACATCGATACTCTTACAACCATAAATTTAGCATTTTTATTGATGCGGATTTTGTTGATTGTCGAACTAATGAAGATATGCAGTCAAGGAAAACACAAATATGATTTAAATTTATACTTGTGGACTTATAAATTAGGATGCGCGGTATAGTAGCTCAGTGGGTAAGGCAATTGACTACCAAGCTCCTGGGCTCGAGTTCGTATCCGACTGAAAGCAGAAACTTTTATTTTTTATTTAAAACCTGGTTGACCGTGATTTAGGCCAAATCCCCTCCATTCACAACCGTTGGCCGAGTCACAGTAACCTTCTTACTAAGTACTGATCCCCAAAACCCTTCATGAATTGTATGTGGTACAGTTTTTTTTTTTTTTTTTTTTTTTTTTTTTTTTTTTTTTTTTTTTTTTTTTTTTTTTTTTTTTTTTTATTTTTTGATATTTACAACTGTACAAACTAATATACAAGTAAATGTGTTGACAGTGAATACAATGGCATGTAAATGACTTGTGAAGAACTACTCACTAGTAGCACTTCAATAAAATGTACACTAAAAGGTCTCTAGGACATCTTTATTTCAGATGCCTCGGAAGATTATTAGGGATGGAGGAGGAAGCAAGTTGGGAGACTAGTGGATTGGAGTGGTTATGGAGCTTACTATGGAAGGATAGGTATCTGGTTTGGGCTAAATCAGAAACATATGGAATATTAAGATCTTTATGGATACGTTTATTGGTCACAAAGTAAGGAGCATTGAGGATTTTTCGAAGGATTTTGGATTGTAAGGATTGGATACGAGATGAATTGGAAAAAGATAAATTTATACTTCAATATTTCATTATCATCATAAAATACTTCTTTTTTTTTATAATTGTATAATTGTAACAAAGCAATTTATTTTCAGCAGTGTCAACCTAAATCTAGGTAAGAGGACATAAACCGCAGTCGGTTGAGTCAAGAGTGAAGAACTTGGCTACTAAAGGACTTTAAAACTGACAAACTGCCAAGACCGTTTTAGTCTTCTAGGAGGATAAATGATGATTTGTTTTTACGTCATTTTCAGTAAGGATGGTTCAATACTTCAACACTATCCATACCTCATTTTTAAATGTTACTTAAACTTACTTTCATTTTTTTATCGCGCTTATCAAATAAATAAATGTCAATTAGCAGATTTGTTGAAATCAATGAAGGATAAGAAACTAGCATTTTAGGCATTAGAAGGGATTTGTATCGATACACGATATACCGAAATAAAACTAGTTTTCTTACGATATCCATCTCTAGGCATGAGGAAAGATAGAACTTACATGTCTGTAACGGTATGTACTTAAATGTCGATAACGATAGTCTGTACCCGATGGCAAAGAGAGATCCCCCTCAGTCTTAACTCTGCCGAGTTGCTTTAACTGTGAGGCATATCTTCGAGGAGTGTCCTTAGTACAGGAGAGATATGGATAAAAGTAGTAGCAAACCATACATTTGTAGTACGATAGAAATGGCTTGGTGCCTAAGTCGGTGTCACGATAAGGAGAGGCCAATTACCAAGCAAATTGTAGGTATTCCTCCTGGGAAATTTTATTTATTGCGTCCGTATGTGTTCATTGACTGTTAATATCCATAGGTCATTTTGTATTGTTTTGTTGATAACGTACCATTGGGCCAGTGCTATCAGTCGAAATTCGTGGGCTGAAAAGTTTATAATATTTTTAAGTGTATCTGTTCAGCAACGCAATAAATTTGTGATGAATAAGTGTATGTGTGTGTGTGTACGATTTATATTGATACCTAACTAATAAGTATATTATTTAATTTTTAATGGATTCCGTTTCTTTTTAATTTTAGTCCTCCTATCGAAGGTAAGCCATAGCTCTGGTATTTTGATCGTAGAATCGTGAGGACACGTGACTTAAGATTGAGATTTTTGATGTTTTTTCATGTCAGTTTTTTTTTTTGTTTAAACGTTATTTTGTTATCCACGTCTGTTAGCGGGTGCTATGAGCTATATATACTTACAAGGCATGAGAAAGAACTTCACCCAGCGGCAACTCTTCCAGGTTTTGGTTTATTTAGCATACGCGTCGAAAACATTGTTTTTATGAGTGTATTGTCAGGCTCTTGTAGTCACAATTAATTAATATTTCACAGTTAATAGTACGAACGTATATATTGTCTAACTGAAGGTGCATTGGTAGGTACACGTACGTTGGTTTGTAAAGTTGTGTTATTATATAAAGGTGTTTTGTGATAGGAGCAAGGATTAAATATAGATATAGATTAAAAGTTTAAAATTATGTTTGTATTTTTTGCCTTACCAAAAACATGAGAACCGTAAGTCCGAACTGGTTTAAGTAAATCAGTATAAGTTTAGTGAATATTTTATTTAATGTTATGTTTTATCTCTATCATAACTGAAAGGTTTAGTGGATGAAGGATTGGTGTCACACTTTTTTTTTTTTTTTTTAAATACAATATAGTTCACTGGTTGAAGGAGTTATGTGCAAAAGTGTTTTGTAGCGAAATCTGAATATTTCAAAATAACTAAAAAAAAAAGATATGAAGAAGATAAAGAGGCTATGTTACATTTTCCTATTAAAGGAATTTTCTTTTTTTTTAATTACTCAAAATTGTGTTAAGTTACACAAACCCTTTAACCACCAAATCCTTTAATTTGTTTTCTTACGCCTGTTTTCCTAACAGTTTACACGTATTTAACCTTAAAACGTAATAAGAATAGAAGAATTTCAACCGTAAATATATCTATGCAAAATAATTGTTGTATTTTAGAAATATTTAACGATGTTATCTCCAAGATATACAATCAAATCTTAACTATTATTCTGTAGTAGTCTCACTTAGCTTCCAATTGATTCACCAGTAATTTATTTGTTTTATTATTATTTATAATATTATATAATTATATTATAAAAGTGTATTTGGTTATTTGGTGTTCGAATTGTTTTTTTTTTTTTTTTTTTTTTTTTTTTTTTTTTTTTTTTTTTTTTTTTTTTTTTTGCCATGTTAATATAAAAATGTATTTATATATTTTTTTTATTATGTATTTATGTTTTAATTAACGAAATAATAATGAGCATGAATAATAACTGATAACTCAGGAAATATATTGGATTGTTTTTCTGTTTTATGGTTGTAATAACTGATGAAACAGGCGAAACGTGTTAAATAAATTTTTGTTTGTATGCTGAGACGGATTTATGAAGGGCCTTCCCATGTTATATTAAAGAAATAATATAAATTTTCACTAGTCCTAATAATTTTATTTACATGTTTTGCCATTTTTTTTTTTTAATAACGTGGCAGTCGAAATTATTTATTTTGTTTCTTTTTGAATTTTTTTATACATTTCTATTTCTCCCGTTTTTGCTGATTTTTTTTCTTCAGGATTTTTTTTTTTTTTTTTTTTAGAAACCCAATCGTCTCCACTCTGCTGCAGGCAATCGTGTACGGTTGTATTTTTTTGTAGCTGAGAAATCAAGCGTAATAAAGTGAAACAGATTATAATATATACTTAAGAGATTTTTTCTAAAAAAAGAAAAAGTAAATAAACTAGTTAATGAGACCACTAGGAGTTATCAGCTGGTATTAATGTACCTATATACAAGTCTCGTTAAGGTGCAGTAGTAATCTGACTTATTGGGTTTTCTTGAGCCAGAAGACGTTAAGTAGCTAGATTAGAGAAGCAACTTCTTCATTTGACTAGAGCTCATCAACTAACCACTTTGTCTAATGAGACTTTTAGCGTTCTAGCCGCAGCGGAACTGTTGTCTTATTAAAAACTAATACACAACACTACTTCCATAATGTCTAATACAATGCCTCCAAGCAGTGTTCATCATCGTCCATGTTTTAATCCTTTATTAATACAAAGCTTCAGAGCTCCTAGAGCTTATTGAAAAACTTTGCATCGCATGTCATTGCCTAGTTATAATTTCTGGTTTTAGAAAATAACTGCCAAAAACTTAATGTTTTTATTAATTATTTTTACTTTTTGTTGGGGATTATTAGTTGTTTTTTTTTTTTTTTATTTTACTATCATAAATATTATACTCTGCATTATTGAAGGACGTTAGTTTACAAATATGATGCTGTGTCCATTCATACAATTCACACACACACACACACACACACACACACACACACACACACACACACACACACACACACACACACACACACACACACACACACACACACACACACACATACACATATATATATATATGTATAGAAAAATAAAAAATATAGAAATTCTGGGACCAAGTCCCTTAAGAATAACAAATTAGTGCAGAAAGAAATGAAATTAGTTGCATCTGGTCGGAGACATGATGAATAAATAAAATGAACTATGCTATTTTAGAAATATTTAAATAGTTTCTCCGGTTACCTATCATTTTTATTGTACATATCGTCCATACAAATGCAAAGTATCTAATTTAAAATACGGGGTTTTCGAATTCGATCTTTATCGATTTGTTGCATTGATTTAACATAAGCAAAACGTTTGCATAATCGACCGTTTTACATGGTCATCCCTCCCCTCTACAGAGTAAATTCAGATTTGAGAATTCGCTAAAACAATCAATCCTATTACCATCATCATCGTCATCTTATGGCGCTTATGGTCCTTGTAGAACCCTTGCCTCCTTAAAAATTCTATTACTTTGAGAGAGTACCTAAGTTTAAATATGTGGGTGCTATTGTCACTGAGGAAAATAGTATCAAAGAAGAAATAAAATAAAGAATAACAGGAGGAAACAGGTGTTATTTGTCTTTAGTGAAAATTTTTCAAACTAGAAAAATAACCTGCAATCTCAAAATAAGAGTATTCTAACTATCCTTTAGCCGGTTGTTATGTCCGGGAGTGAGACGTGGACCCTGACAGCACACGACGAAAAATTATTAAACATGTTGGAAAGAAAAATCCTTCGAAAAATATATGGTCCAACCAAGTATAGACTGAAACTCTCTTGCGAATGAGAACAAATGAGGAACTGAGAACTCTATATGCTGCTCCAGATATTGTAGCCAACATAAAAAGAGGCAGAATTAGATGGTTAGGGCATTTGTAAAGAATGGAGGCATTTGAGGATTATATCAATCCTATCATATCAGTCCTAAAACAATCGATAAAGTAATTCAATAAATGTGTTTTATCACGATACCTAGCATTTGTATGGACCATATATATAAGGTTCAATTAAAAATCACACAAATGAAAATATTTTATTTTACAAATAAATTTTAAAATAAATATAATAATAACGAGACATGTATCTTGGAGTACTAATAATAGCTGGTAGTAACTATTGAATTTATATATATATATATATATATATATATATATATATATATATATATATATTTTTTTTTTTTTTGTTTTTTTATTTAGAAGAAAACCTTCTGAGTATTAATTACAGACTACCTCACTCAAGGGTGAACCTCACTTAGGGGATATGAATGAATCTATTAATACTGTAATTACTAGAAAATAAACAAATAACGTGAAACTAAACAATATATATATTAGTGATTTGTTGATCCAATTCAAATCTCGATTCCTCTTTATCGAGAATAAATGATCCAACATCGATTCCTAGGAGCCTATCGATACCCCTAACGTTGGCGATTGTTAACGATATATTTGTGATATCTATTTGTATAAATAGTATATATCTAATAATATAATTAATTTTAATCTTAATCAAAAAATGTTGTTCAATAATAAATTTAATGTTTTATTTTATTACAGATTCATACTGATTTTTGAGCCCTAATAGATTATTTAGACAACTGTCAGGGAAATATCAGTGTGACCATGTGATCTAAATGTATACTGAAAGGATTTTAAATTAAAAAAAAGTTTTTGAGTAATAAATGAAACCCAGAACATTTTCCATATTTATCTTGTTAAATAAAATTTTGTAACATAAAATATTTTTTTCTTACTTTATCTGAACTGTAATCAACTTATATAATACACTTGAGAGAGAAAAAAAAAAAGCTATGAACTGTTTGCAAATTTGTTTCTACAATAATTTTTGTTTTTAAATAGCAATTTATTTTTGATAGAGGAATCAGTACCAAAAATCAAGAAAAGATATTTTAGTACCTACAGATTACTATTATACACATATATACTCGTATTTAAATAAGAGGAAGATTTGAGGCAAAAAGATACAGTTTAATTTTGTATCTTTTAAAGTTAAAGGATTATTATTTTATTTGTTTTAATTGTACATATTGTATCAATGGATTCTTTGCCATCCAGTTTATTCATTGCCCTTTAGGCAGTTTGTAATATTTATATATTAAAAAATTTTTTTTTCAAAAATACAGGGTCATTAGCGGCTAAAGATTGCAAACATTTAAATTTAGGAGACTAATTGAGGTCCTAGAGATTTATAATGACATTACCTAATTGTTTTGGAGTTTTCTGGACTTGGTCATTCATAATTATAACAGTAAGTAAATCAGCTTAAATGCCCTACAATATTGTTAATTAAAACAAATGAAGGCATCTTTACCCCCAGAACAGGTCCACTAAATAAAAAGCTCTCCTCGGGTTAGCAGAAGCTTTCCTAATTATGATTACAGCAAGTTTGTTTGAACGTTTTAGAGAGAATTTACGAGATGGCCGCAAGCCAAGAGCCAGTCTGGCCAAAAACATTTTTTTTTTTTTTTTTTTTTAAGAATTCCGCAGGCTTTAAACATTAAAGAAACTTTAGAAGAAAGAAACTACCAGAGCTTCAACATATACTTCGGTTATTGGTAACAACTTTTAAGTTGCAATTCCAAACCATCCATTATAAATAGTGATCCATTAATAAAAGTTCTTTAGAAAAGATCCGCTATCGATAATCGATGATCTCAAGTCGATTTAGAAAACCGATTGATAAGCTTTGTGATACCTAATTATTAGATATAGCCTAATTAATGGCGATTAGTCGGAAAAAAATCTTATATTATATAAATAAAACGTGTTAAAATGATCTATCTCTATTATTATTTTAATTTTTAAATAGGCTTTTATTAACTTCACCTGTATGTAACGGAATCTCTCTGTAATTTTCAACAATTTTCAGCTATCTGATTAACTTGCAAATTTGCACATTTTTTAATTACCAATGACCATACAATAATTGGACAACTTTGTTCTAATATTTTCACTTAGTCGAGAAAATACCCCCAAAATGGGGTCTGCCTTGCAAAAGGTGAAGTAGTATCTTTTACGTTTTTATATGGTACAGATAGGTCCTGAGAATAAAATATCAAAATTGGAACTTAATTTGTAAAATGTTTTGGGGGCAAAAAACCCAAACCTTTTGACGTTTTTTCAGATTTTAGAATTTAAAAATGCTTTCAATCGAATGTAAAATGTTTTATTTACAAAATTAAAGTTTATTCAACTAAAGACATCCCTTAAGCTGAATTTGATTTATGCGTTCAGGTACAATCGATTGTCAAACATCGAAAGATTTTGCCAACATTAAAAAGTTAGTTTTGGTCATGTTTAAGAGCCTATAACGCAGAAATGGCTAATCCAATCAAAAAATGTTATATACTAGAAGTTGTAGATCTTTAAATTTTGTGCAAGAAAAGATTTTTAAAGTAAAAATTGTTTGCTATAAAAGCGTGTTTTTCTAGATTTTTTTACACTATAATTTTTATTACACACTGAATTTTAGAAAATATAGGTAAGAGGAATTTTACCAAAACCTGTTATTAATTTTAGATTATTTATCAATCTAAGGGTTTCAAAGCTATTTGAAATAAAAATAAAGGTAAGGAAAATTTTTGAAATAAAAACTGATATTTTCAGATTCCTCATTTTGAAAAATATGTAGAAACCAAATTTTGTCGAAATCAAAAATTAAATTGTTTTACCCCTAACATTTTGTAGGATTTTAAAAGGCAAGCACTGTCAATTTGTGAAAAAACGTAATTAATACCCCGGAGGCCGCTGGATTTCTCCTTATTGAGATATCTCAAGTTATAGTTGACCTTGGAATTTTTATTCAAATCAATTATATCCATTAGTATATATAAATATTGTATGGTGCTTTAAAACAAGATTTGAGGTCAGTTTTCCAGTAAAAAACATTTTCCACTGATTTACAGTAGATTTCATTTGAATTTCGTCATTTTTTTTGGAGTTTTTGAGTACCCTAAAGCTAAGTCGTGTCTTGGGCATAACGAAAATATTTTTGTGAGCTAAGAAAAAAATAAAACGTGATTTTTATATTTTAGTTTTTTTTTTCTCCGCTCCTAATGCCCATTGGCGGCTATACCTCTAGTTTCGCACAATACATCCCTACTACCCACACAAAAATCAGCATTTAAATCTGTGAGTTACAAGTCAAAACGTCTCCTTGTCAAATCAAAATGAAAGGTACAATTTAGAGTTTTTAACTACTAATATAATTTATTTATGGTAATTGTTAAATTTGAAATGAAAATCGATAGCTAATCGATAATGTTATCCTACACCTGATTAAAAATGTGATAAGATTTGAGGCGTGGAATATTATATTGGATAGGAGAGAGAATGTTGATGTTGATGGGTATATATCGTCCACAACCAATAACCTCTGCAAACACTTCAACGCCTGTCAACACATTCGATTCCTGTATTCAAGTGTTATGACACGTATCGATCCTCTCCTTTCCTGGAAGGAGGGAACCTTCTCTAAAATATTCATGTAGGGATTCAAGAAAAAATTAAGTTTGGATTCGCTTAAACCGTGAAGTACCTCGGTTAAAAATAAATTGTTATTACACATATAATTGATATGAAAGCTAAAAAAGCATACCAAATAATGTTTGAAAAAACTATAATAACCCAAGAAATAAATTAGTAAGCAGCGAATAGTATTCATTATCCACATAATACAATAAATAAGTTAATTGCAGTTAAAACAATGAACAAACAATAATTCATATTAATAAATATTATTTAAATTAGTAAAATATTTTTCTAAAAACATATTTTTTTTAGATATATGTTTCCCGTGGTAGTCCAGGTATATTTGTGTGCCGATGACATTGTTCTCACTGCGGATTCAGTTGAAAAGATGCAGCGATCAGTGACGTAATGGAATGGAAAACTGCGTAGAAAAGGCAAGCTAAACAGCACAAGTAAGAGCAAGGAGGGCACAGGAGGAGAATATACAAGTGTATAGTAATGGAAGAAGCATGGAAGTTATTACAGATTTTGTTTACATTGGAACTGTTCTGAACGGGTCTGGGAAAGTGGACTCAGAAATCTTACCCAGGATAAGTAAAGCAAATTCAGTTTTACTACCAGGTTTGTAATACTGTGATTGGTAAGCGAGAAGTAAATCGAAATGTGAAGCTTCACATCCTAAAGTCCATGTACATGCCAATTCTCCTATATGGTGCTGAAAGTTGGATAATAACCGAGACAAGCAAGAAAGTAAAACCACAGCTGCAGAAATGAAATTCCTCCGGAGGATTGCTGGGAAAACAAGAATAAGACTGTATCCTCAATAAAGCAATTAGAAATGAACTGGGGGTCTCCTTACCGAAGGAGGTTCTCGAGGAAGTGGTTTGGGCATGTCATCAGGATGGAGGAGCATCGAGATCCATTGAAGACCAGGGACTATTTGTCTGATGGTAGAAGACCTCGAGGCCGTCCAAGGATGTCGTAGCTGGAATATGTGACCGTTTGTGAAGAAATAAGAGAAGAAATAATGCCAGAAACCTGGCTAGAGATAGAAAGCAATGGCAGTCATGGCTGAACTCTTCGCTGCGCTAAAAGGCTGCAAGGCGATGCATAAGAAGAAGAAAAAGTAGGTAAAAATTCCAAATGCTCAAAATTTCATTCATTACTTAAAGAAGCGATAATGTTACAATACTTTATTTCGCTGAATGGTGATTTTAATAGTACATTATGATATGATATGTTCACAAACCATTATGAACAATTAGTAAAATTGGAGACTAATCTTTATTCTGGGACTATAAAAATTCTCTTCAAATTACAAAAAAGTATAACAAGATGTGCTGTCATTTGGTGTTATTTCTTCTTGGTGTTATGTTTCTATTTCTTAGTTTTCCAAAAGAGAATACATTTGTTCAACAATTTGTCATCTTGCTTCCAGTAGCAATGATTGATTTTTCAAGAGAAAGTTATAATTCTTTACCAAGCAAAGTTGATCTAGGATTTTAAAATAGTTCTGTTATTATATAATATTCTAAAATAAATTATTTTACATTTTTGATTGTTTGGGAAAATAATCGATATATGCATAATAATTACATAATAATTTAAGGACATTTATGTTATCGATCTATGTTATTGATGTTTCTTTGTTTAGTAAGGTTCTATTGTGTAATGGTTTTTTTCTATGCTTAGTAATTAAAATAGTAAGCTAGTAACGTGAAATTTGTTTATTCATTTTGAAATAATACTATATGATAAATTAAGAAATCAAATTACTGTTATTAAAGATGGATATGATCATTGATACTGTTTATTCAAATAATTAATAAGGCTGAAGAAAAATGTGAGTTAGCAAGTCATTCGAAAGGTAGGTTGTTTGTGTTTTTTAATAAACCACTCCTAAGATTTAAGGGAGTATGTATTATCCAACAAAGCTGCCTTTAAAAATGCAGTTTCTACTCTCCATGGATATCGAAAGGTATGTGTTAAAATCGACTATGATAATGGAATACATTGATAAATATGGCACTCTATGTTTTAAAAATATTCCTTTAGAAGGAGAAAACGTTTGATTAGATATAAGTATTAATTTTATCACGGAACAAGAAAAAATTTTGCTTAAAAGATTTAAGGATTATGAAACCAAATTAGGTTAAAAAGAAGTAATATTTCATAAATTAGAAAATAAAATTTGTTACTTGAGCTACGCATGATGGTATAGAATGATCAATAAAATTAGGATTGATGAATTAATTGCCACTTCTATTAGGATTATTTTATTTTTTATATTATTGTTTTATATGTATATATATATATATATATATATATATATATATATATATATATATATATATATATATATATATATATATATTATTTTTACTAGTATTCTAATAAAAAAATCCCAATAGAAGAGGCAATGAATTAATTTATCCTAATTATAAAATGTGTTGTAAATAAATTAGATAAAATCGTGAAAGGTTTGAACATATTATGTAAAACTTAAATTTACAAAAATATTAACCTAGCCCTGAGGAGAAATTAAATTTAAACAATTTCAAAGTCATCTTTTTTTAACTATTGAAGTATCAAAATAACTTAAAAACAAGTAACGAAAATAAAAGTTTTAGGATAAGATATTTGTTTTTAATAGAAAAAAAAGTGAGTTTTTGTCAAACATTGCTAGAAACGTATATATGAAATAAAAGTAAATTTAATGCTCTACAAGTTTGTTTCTGACAATATTTCTGAGAAATAATTGTCGAAGGCACTAGAAGCAATTGTTTGTCCGAACCGAAGCCCACTTTTCCTTTTCCGCGCTATATCTCGAAAACGATTAATCCTACAAAATTAATTAATAGAACCAATATTATAAAGACTATTATTATCTAAAAGTTTTGTAACTTTTTTTTATTAACGCCCGATGCATAGAAATCAAGATATTTAAAAAAAAAACTGATTTTTGTGACCTTTGACCTTAAATATCTAATTATGCTAACACGCTGAGGTCGGTGACTTTTCACCCCTTATTTAGAAGACCAAAACACAGGTATATGCAAAAATTCAGCTTCATTGGTTCATTTCCGAGGTGAAATCCTTATTTGACTGGGCTTAAATGATTCGTTTATTTCGAATAATCATTGATTGTTAATTCAACTTAATTATGAATTGAAGTTATTTGATTCTTTCAATTCTAAAATTTAAATTGAGAAAAGCATAGATTATAGATAGACATAACCATGACCTATTGTATTTTTAGTCAGGGAGAATTGAGTTTCTTTTTTTATTATTATTATTATTATTTATTTATTTTGTTTTATTAATATATATTTTTATTGTAAATTTTGTATGAATGTATTCATTGGCAATCATTTTACTTATTACCCTTGAAAGAAGCATCATAGAATATTTATTAAATAAAACAAATTGTTAACAAAAAACATATCGATCCAGTTAGGTACATCACGAAATTCCCTTAAAGTAACAAACACCTTTAATAATGAATGACATCTGATCACCATCCTCTACCCTTTGATTTTAGTAATTGGTGTGTTTTTTAACGTTCTCCAAAGATTAAAGGAGAACACGCACAATGGTTTGTTTTCGCTTTTTTATCTTTTTCTCGTCTTTCTTTCTCATCCCAAGGCCCAAATATTTAGTTCAAGTCTTTTCATCTTATTACAAAGAGATATCCAACGGTTGGTTAACCTGATTCCGTTTATCTCGCCTTATAATTTAGTGATTTTCAAATTTATTTCAGAAGTAAATGATCATAATATCTCAACAGGAGTTTACGTTTCTTGGATTGACAAACTTTCTTAATTGTCCATTATCAGGTCTCGAAGGATTTTGATGAAACTTGCTACATTTTGTTTTAATTATTATTAAAAAAATTATCTAAATATTTTGGTAGTAAGGAAAATTTCCACTTTCATTCTTTATAAAATATGATTAAATACATGACGGATCAGTCAATAAAAATAAATGAGAATGGTTATATTAACAAACAATCATCCTTATTTTTGTGACAACGTATCACCATAACAATGACGGCCATTATCAGGGCTACAAAAAAAATATGCCTGCTATAATATAAGAAAATAGTACAGAAAATAAGGATGATATAAAAAAAAATATATATATAGTATATATATAATGGTAATACAGGTTGATAAAATATACAAATGTATGAAAACGAAAATTGTAAGGTTAAATTTAATGATGTTGAGAATAGAAAAATAATCAGATATTTTAAGTAGGTATAGAAATGAAAAAGCTAAAAAAGTGGATAATAATAATGAGTTTTATATATATGTTTTTTGTTTTTTTTTTCCTTTCAAAGTAACCCTTTGAAAGGACCGTTTATTTAGTTTGTACGTTCCATACAAATTTATACTACGTACCTTAATTATCATAATTACATTTACTTTGAAACTTTTACAATAATATTATTTAAATTATTCAGATCATTGAACATATAACAATTTTTTTTAGAATATAAAAGAAACAAAAAAAACATTACAAATTGATTACGAAAATTAGAAATAAAAAATATGGTCCATGGCTGATTTTAGCACATAATTTTAAATATTTAAAGGACTTTTCATAAAATGTCCTTCCACCTTCTCAGTCCTTGGTCAGTTGGTCAAAGTCCAAGCTATAGATAAATTTTGTTAATTCAGCTCTGTATTTGTTGTACAAGTCATATTCTGTCACAGGCCAATTTTCACCTTTGAAAAACAGCGTCATAATTAGTTCGGATCTTTGTCTGTCATATAATAAGCAGTCGTAAATTATATGTTTAAATGTATGTTCTCGTCCGTCATAACTACATATGCTACTATTTATTAAATTAAACCTTTTTAGATATGCTTTAGTTTGTCCATGTTCTGTTAAGACCAGTGTCAGTTTGTAATGTGTGGATTTGAGTATATTGAAATTATTTTTTGTTATTTCTGGAATGAATTTATGCAGGCTTGGGGATTTTTCAGATTTAATCCAGCGATCATTCCAAATTGATATTATGTTTTGTTTAATATCATATTTGAAAAATGATAGTGGTGTTTTCTTATATGACGGAAATAGTTGACTTTTGGCTGCCTCTTTTGCCAAGGTGTCAGCCATTTCATTTCCGGCAGTGCCAGAATGCCCCTTAACCCATTTTATGTCAATATAGATATTTGATAAAATAAGGGTGTATATATTTTGTCTAATGATTTCAGTTAGTTGGTCATGAATATTAGGATTAAGTATGGATTGTATTATAGTCATGTTATCTGTCAATATTACAATGTCGTGGTGTACGTTAGTAGGAAGATCAAAAAGGAATTCTGTTGCTTTTAAGACTGCATATTTTTCTGCTTGGTTATTGGAACAAGTTGCACCCAGCTTATATTTAGCACTTATCATATTTTTCTCTCTTGTCCCAAAGTAACCAAGCACAGCCTACATTGTCCCCTTCTTTACTTCCGTCTGTGAATATATTAGTAACGTCTGCAGGTTTCTCTGCAATCTGTGTTAACTGTGTATAATTTTCGCGTGTATCGCAGGGTGTAGCCAGTGTGAAGGTTTAGTCTCGTAATCTATTGAATCTTTTAAGATAGTTCCGTAGTCACAACTATCTAATTTTATTGATGTGAATTTCACTATTTCGTTTATTTTTAAGTCTATAGGTATCATGCCGGCAAAAATACATGCTGCATCATGTGATATAGTTTTGTATCCTTTTACTATCTTGATTCCTATGAGCCGTTGTAACTTCTGTAATTTTTGAAGGTTGCCTTTTTTCTGAATAGCTTTATGCCAAATAGGTGCCGCATATAGCATCTTTGGAATCAATGCTGCCTCATAGATAATTTTCAGAGAATCAGCTTATTAATAATTGTTCCCTAAGAATAATACAAAGCCACATATATATGTTTGTGTGTGTGTAAATTAATAGATTTCATCAATAAAAGAAGTAGCACATAGTTTTAAAAAAATATCTTATGGATTTTTTTTTTTTAAATCAATCATTTATTGAGAAATTAGGTATTACAATTTGCCACAAATGTAGGCAATAAGTAATATAGATGACTTCATTATTACATTCACACAATATGTACAATAAGAAAAGAAAAAAAAATAATAAAAAAAAAAAAAAATAAATAAAAATATAAGATGAAAAAAAAATGAAACAAAACAATATTAAATTAAATAGAACAAAAAAGAGCTATGCTGATATACATAAACAATATGCAATATAGAATATACATACAAGTGAAATATATGAATAAACAAAAAATATATATATAAGACAAACTAATAATAATAAAATAAATTGAAAAAAGTAAAAATAAAAATAAAGCTAAATTAAATTAAAAGTTAAAACCACATTCATACTTTATTTACAAGACACACTCATCCTAAGGATCTCCCAACCAACCCTGCCCCTCCACTCATGGAAGGACAGGCCCGGCGCAGAGAGATCCCAGCTCTTCTCTCTCAGCTGCGTCACTGGTGTTAAAGAAATCCCAGTGGAGGCTGAGTGAGAGCGCAATGTACAGTCACTCAGGACATGAGTAGAGAAGCTGGCCAGTGCCAGAACTCCAACATATATACATATTTACAATAGATCTCGGGGCTATAGTTCTGAAGACTTTGGATTGGAAGGATTGAATGCGTTTGATATTCGACTTTTTATCTGTGTCCCACAGTTCATGTCTAAAGTCCAAATAGCTTTATTAATGGTTTTGTATATGAGAAGTCTGTTTTCAACGGAAAGATGAGATGTCCAGTTTAATAGTCTATACAGTTGTCTGAAGTGTCTGTTGAGTTCTTGCCTTTTGAGTTGAGTATGAGGGTTCCATACTTATGGATTTAAGAAATAATAAAAACACAAAAAAACAAGCCACTTCATACAATATTTATGAATGAACAATAAACTTTATTTTGGGAATAATTGTTCCCTAAGAATAATACAAAGCCACAACCACATGTTACTGTTGCCTGGCTATATTCAGTCTGAGCAGAGACATTCATCAATTTAATACAATTTTTAGATTTAACCCTAAAAAACAGATTCTCATATTTGCAAAAAAAAAATAAATAAAATAAAATATATGAAGAATATCCCTGATCATATTTATATATCATATGTAATTCATGAATCATTTAAGTATAATAACTATTACGGAGACGTTTAAAAGTTATTTTAAAAACCAATAAACCTTCCTATATCCTAGACCTACTTACTTTGCGTTCCTCCATTCACCACCTGAATAAAAGGCCCCAACCTTCTAACCTATATACCCCCTCACATAGGCTGCCTCCTTTGAAAAATCCTTCGTTATCCGTGCTACCTCCTTTTGGAATTCCTTACCTATCCATATACGCAAAGCCTCTTCCTTAACTTCCTTTAAACATCTTTTATTTATCCATCTCCTCAATTTTCAACCTTCCACAAAAATGTAAATAATATGTAAATGTACATAAGTGTGTTAAAGTTTTTACTATTGATTGTTTTTATTTATTTATTTTTTATTTTTTACTTAACTTAAATTTTTTATTTTTTGTTTTCTATTTCTTCTTTCTACTTTTTTTCTCCCAATTTAATTGTACTACTGATGTGCTGATTTAATTAATCTCAGCCAAGATAATTATACCTTTTATTGTGCACTTTAATTATTCTTATGGGGCAGTCTGTCCCAGAATAAAGTTTATTTTTTTTTCATTTTAATTAAACGTGTTTTTTTTTTCCTTCTCCTAACTGCATCCCTGAGAATGTTCTTCTTACATTATTTTAACAGTCAACTACATATTTCGATTTAAAAAGTTTCAAAGGAAAAAACATTATAGGATAAATACTTTGATCAAAATCAAAATTAATAAATACTAGACGTTATGCATATATATATTAGACCAAAGTATTAGTAGTTTTAATTTTGAGAGAAGCATTATTTCAAACTAAAATATTTTGAACGACTGGTAAAAATGTCATCTATTTGCGCAGCTTTCCCGGTGATAGGTACGATCTCTGAGCTGATAATGGACAAGTGTGTGACTCAGACATCTCACAACACAATGCAGATACATTGTCATGAGGACAATAGAGACAGGTTTAGTAATGTCATTTAATCAAGATGAGACCAGTGTTTGTTAGAAATATGTTTTTTTTTTAGACTTTTTAGTCCATCATGTAAAATAACTCTTATTGGAAAGAGACTGGACGTGATTCAGTCTTCTTTTATTTAAAACCTAGTAACATATTACTAAGTTTCCCATCAGGAATGGATTACAATCAAAAACAAATATAAATATTTTTTAAACTTTCAAATATTTTAGTTTTTCAAATATTTTCGATTTGACAAACAATAAAAAATATTAGATTTAAAATATTTTTTAATTGTTGGTGTAACATTTTTTTAGATTAAGCTCTCATCTTAGTTAAATTATTTTTAATTGTGACATATTCAATCAGCTTTATAAAAGATTATAATTTTGTTCAATATATCATAATAATATTAAATTACCTAATAATAGTAAGTCTATACTTTTAAACATTATTTTTCATGAAACTGCCATGAAGTGCCTAGAATTTTAAGTTTTCACATATATAAAATATATATATGACAATAATACATATAACTTTTGTTTTTTTTTTAATCTTTTATTAATTGAAATTTACAACTGTATTAGAAAATACACCCAGTAAATATGCTGTATACAATGCAATATAATAACATGATTAAGACTTGTAGAAGAACTACCCAATGGTAGTACTCTAATGAAATTTACAAAAGGAGAAGATCCCGAGGCCATCTTCTTTTTAGGCTTCTCGGAGGATTACCAGGAATGGAATGGGAAGCGAGTTGTGCAACAAGTGGATTTGGATGAGGAGTGAGTTTATTATGAAAGGAGAGGTATCTGGTTCATGTCAAATCAGCGACGTATGGGATATTAAGGTCATTGTGGATGATTTCATTTGTGACAAAGTAAGGAGCATTGAGGATTTTTCTAAGGATTTTGGATTCGAGTGATTCGATGCGGGGAGAATTCGATTGTTTGGTGGATCCCCATAACTCTATACCGTAAGTCCAAATAGGTCTGATAATCGTCATATAGATGAGTTTTTTGTAGTGAATCGGGGGATTTGAACGTTTGTCAAGTAAGTGTTGTAACAGTCGAAATCGATGTGCAGCTTCTTGTCTTTTCAATCTTGTATGAGGGTTCCAGGTAAGTCTCTTGTCCAGATGAAATCCCAGGTATCGTATTGTTCCACATTATTTAGCGGTACACCATTAAAGGATACAGGAGGACAGGATGAGGTAGGTTTTCGACGGAGAACATATAACTTAAATCACTTGGCACACTTTATAGTTTTTAAACTTATACGAGATATCCTAAAAAAATATCTCTGATATAAAATTAATTATTTTTTAAAAATTATTTATTGGTATCACAACTGTGTACAAAATACAAATCAATGGGTTTCAATGGCATTTCAATAAGATTTACAGAACTGCTCAACAGTTGCACTTCAATTAGCAGGTCTCTAGATCATCTTCTTTTCAGATGCCTCAGCAGATTATCAAAAGTAAAGAAACAAGATGAGAGACTAGTGGATTTAAGTGGTTATAGAGTTTAATATAGCTATCTGTTTTGGGCTGAATCAGGCTAAATCTTTATAAATGACCATTTAGGGCTTTATGGATATGTTAAATTGTGATGAAGTGAGGAGCATTGGGGGTTTTAGAAGGATTTTGGATAGCTAGGATAGAATACGAGGCGAATTGGATAATTTAGTGGAGCTTCAAAGCTTAACTCCGAATATTCAAATAGGCCTAATCACTGTCATGTAAATGGGTCACTATTAATTATTTATTTGGAAGGTTTAAACGTTTGTTTATTAAATGTCGAAGAAGTCAAATACGACGGTCAGGTTCTTGTAGTTTTAGTCTTGTATGTGTATTCCAAAATTATGCATCAACACATCAGTATTAGAAAACAATTTATGTGAAAATACATTTAATATAGAAAAATAAACAAACATACAAATATATGTATTATTTGTGGAAGATTATTTATCGAAGAAAGTGGAGATATAAATGGCGTTTAAAAGAAGTTACGGTGAAAAATTTAGGAATGTTGATTTGTATGAAGTTAGAAATACCATAAGGTGGGAGCACAAATGCTATGTGTTGCAGTATGTAAGTTTTGTAAGAAAGGGATCTTGTATTCTGGAGATATATACAGGCACGCAGAGCAAGTTAGTCAAAAATATAGTAAGCCTTTTGGTTCCTTTTTAAATTTAAGTAATTAAAATGAACATTAATCTGGAAAAAGTCATTCGTATAGCTTAGAAATGTACCCTAATATGGCTAGTTCCCAGTCTTTGGAATTTGGATACACTTCCAAAGAATAATACTGTTATTTATACCATGGAGGAGGTAATTTGATTTATGTGCCTATATTTTTAATTTTGTTTGTTTATTTAATTTTTTATGTATACTGAGAGAGAGAAAACAGAGAGAGAGAGAGAGAGAGAGAGAGAGAGAGAGAGAGAGAGAGAGAGAGAGAGAGAGAGAGAGAGAGAGAGAGAGAGAGAGAGAGAGAGAGAGAGAGAGAGAGAGAGAGAGAGAGAGAGAGAGATTAAGAGAGAGAGAGAGAGAGAAAGAATTAAAGTGGTAAAGTGGTAAAAAAGGGGCGCGTTATTGTTGAAATATTTGGAGATTTCAAAAAATGATAATTAAAAAATAATGAAAAAAAAAATTAAATAAATTATAATGTTCCACTGATCCTTAATGAAAACATTTAATACCTAGGATTCTATCTGGACAAAGTTGTTTGTTTGTTGGGGTTTATAGGCATAAAACCCTAGGTTCATCAATGCCTATGTAGCTACATATATAGGTATATTTTCGCAGAGGATTATGGTCAGGAAGGGTGCCACGAAAAGAGGCGCGCCCCCAAGGAGAGACGAGCCGCACCCGCCGAGCAGGAAATGCGCCACGGCTTGCTTATTTATATGAATACAAATTTTCTTCTATTTAAATTATATACAAAGCTTATAAGTAGGGTGTGGATATTAACCATTTACATTTCCTCTACATGGAAAAGTCCAAATCCTCACAAGGTTCGGAGCATAACTAGCCCAAGCAGCCATGTCGCATTTCCCATCATCTGGACAAAGTTCTTACTAGGAATCCGCATAAGATACTTCACAGCAGCACTTTTTTTAGCCAATTTTTTTTTTTTTTTTTTTTTTTAATTCCGACTTCCATAATCCTTCGAATTCTCTATATTGTTAATGAATGTACATATATCGCATATATGTATGCATACATATTGGAATACATTTATTTATCTAAAAACGCTCTAGGTGTTTTTAAAAATATTATTGACATTACAACTTGCCTATGTAAGTTGACATGATGTATAGGACATAATTTAATTTAGGAAAAAAAATCGACATATCTAGTGTGTTCTAAATGATACAGAGATAGATGGATATTATGTTACCAATTGAATTCCTGGTTTCATTTTCTAGATTAAAATCCAAAAGTTAAAATATTTATGGATCGTAGGTCATAATCGTCGTCGTCAATATCCTCTTATATTAAAAATATTGTGCAATGAAAGCTTAAATATAATTTAATAATTTCTGTTTTCAAAAATACTTGCTTCTTTTTTACATAAATACTGGTATTTTTTGTACCAACCTGCGCGTTCCCAGGGAAGTACAATAGCTTCTTACACATTGACTAAAATACCAGACGATAAGACGAACTAATTAAATGACAACAGGATAAACATTGAGGGCGGTGCTCTTAGATTAATCTGATTATGAGGGTGGCGTTGGCTAAAGTAGCAATCAGGAAAATTAGCTTAAAACTTGAGTTCCCTCGCTTTTAAAGTTATACCATCTCCGCTCCGGTCCAGCTCCCTTTTAAGTACTAATGCAAAGTCCGGTAAGTCCGTTCGGTTTTGAGCTCAAAGTGAATCGGATAATCCACTCAGGGCTACTAAAATTTAAAACTGATTTATCAGAACTTCTACTAATGGAGTTAACTCCTAACTTAAGTAGAATAGTAGATTTTGAGTGAGAGTTGAATTTATGATTTGTTTCCCGGAGGTACGATTACTTACTTGATAGAGAAACAGGACAAGTTAAAGAAGCATTGAATAAAATCAGAACTATTTATGAGGCAAATCCACAGTATCCGATAGCATTTTTTTTAAAAAAAGTAATCGTTTTAATTGGCCTAAGACATATCAGACTTAAAAGGTAAGAAACTGCTCTTCGTTTCCGACTACTCCAACTAATACTAGACAAGCATTTAAAACTCAATGCTCCTTATCATATCACAAACTCATCCATAAAAATCTAAACGTTCCATGTGTAGCTGATTTATCCGAAACAGATTCTTTCATGAAAAACTCCATACTCTATCGAATCCACGAGTCTCCAAGATAGCCAAGAGACATTGTGCTATGTCCGTCTCTGTTTGAGTCCGGATCAGCATTAATCTAATTATCGGGATGCCAGCCAGGACTTAATCTCCTGACAAATGATAAATATGTATTATTTAAATAATAAATTGATTTAATTAATTCTTCTCCAGAAGGTGATCGTGGGGCCAGATGATTGTGTATGTTAATTATAAATAAGGGTAAACAAATATATTAATTAATGAGTGGCATGCAAATGGTGAATAAATGACGGTTGAACTAAAACCATATATATTCCATTATGGGTTGACATATAAAAATGACAGTTAGGAAAATGAATCATTCTTAAGTTTAAACTTATATTGTAACAAATAACTTAATCTAAACTTATCTTCTTAATGATGCTATGATGGGTGATGCTACGTGTGGGTTCATAGAGGTAAGCCGGGAGCTCCCAAGCTCCGAAGACCCAAGGAACTAATCAGAAGGGGGACCAGACCAGACATCTAGACTCTCTCAAAATCTCTCCTCGACAGCTCGACTGATCGACTCCAACTCCTCTCAAAAACTGATCTTGAAAAATATTTTGCCGGTAAAGGATAGGCAGGTAGAGAAAAAGGTTTCAACAAAGGGCGCGAACTCCCCGGACCACCCACGACGGGCCACCCCTTTTGCAACACGCTAATGTCATGTCTATCAAACTAAACCCTATAAGTTTGATACATAGCATTACCCACCTCTTACAAGAAAAGAAAAATTAATAAGCGGGCAAAAAACTTATTGATTTTTCTTTAAAATAATCTACAACTATTAACAGAAATAATATATATATAGCTAGCCCTGAGGTAAATTCAATAAACAAAATTTAGTATATAACAAAATTGAATATCACACTATTGAATAACATAAAAATAAACACCATTTTACCCTCATGATATCAACAAAATATTGCAGTAAGACTATTTTTAAATTCTATGAATAACATGATTCAGGACTTATCTGCTAAACCAGTGATTTAGAATATAATACAAACTTGGTTACTAATTTGAATTTAAACAGTGAATTTAATAATTATTTAAAATTTAGCACCATCATTTCTTTAGAGAAGGCTATATTGACAACAAATAGCCATACATAATTTACATAAAGTTAAGAATAATATCAAAATATATACAATAATTACATCAATATTACAACTTTTAATTCAAACAAAGCCTATAAAAAAACATTTATCAACTGGAAATGACAAACTAAACCAACAGTATCAACTACATATTTTCTAGAGCAATTTAATTATATAAAAGCATCACAGTTAACTCAATATTTACGAATAAATTTAAATACTAACAAATAATAATAAATTGCAAATATGAAATGAGATTTTAAACTGTTTATAAAAAATACAATAAATGTAAAACATTTTAAGCTGAACAAACCATTTAAACATCCATCTTTCTAACATAGATGTACTTTTAAGATTTTCCAATGTTATAAACGTCACCCTTTTACCAAATAAAACATCCTTTATAAAATAAAAAAAAATAATTTAACAGTTTTTACCTCTTCATTAGTCAGTGACTAAACACATGAAATAATATATGGAACAAATAGTTAGGGAGCTTATGGTTTGGTGGCACTAGCACTGTAGAGCAACGCTCTACTGGGTTTGACCACTTTTAATTGATGTCCAACAATTTGTCATCACACAAAATTACTTTTCTTTGTAAGGAAGGAGCTTCTTTTTGGTTGCGAGCTCGATAAAGAATGATTAGGTAACTTCAATTAATTGCATGATATGTTTCTTTTCTTGTTTAACTATTTGAGGAGTCTTTCTGTACTTCCTTCAACAGAAACATTATGATGAGTGATTACAGTTGAAATTTTCCGTCCAATAGTTCTTTTACCTGTTGACCCTTGCTCTTTTCCAAGCTTAAGTGGTTATTACTACAGAGTATTGATGTGACTATTTTGGGCTATTGTGTCACCTTCACTTCTTCACACCAGATGTTATTGCTTTTGTAATCCTATTGAAGAGGGTTCGCTACCTGAGGTGGTCCATTACGCCGTTTGCAAGCTATTGCCGTGGTACAGAGATATACCTGGAACTGCAGGTAGCCGCATATCCGTTCTCCTAAATGATGCTATATAAAGCAAAATATAAAATAATGATTCTATTTCTATTTTCTATATGTCAACCAGAACTTTACAATGACTCTACTTTCGTAAACTAATTTATGATGCTTTGGTTATAGGTAGGTCTATTATTTTTAATGTTACAGAAAATCAATTTATACTCCTACATTGTTTTGAACTATTTTTTCATATGAAACAATATATTTTATAACGTTATTATTATTTAAAGTACGATGTTCCGCACAAATCGCTTTATATTCATTTTATCATACCTTGGAACATTAACGAATCTTTCAATTACTACTTAACCAATTCTAGAAACATTTTCAAACAATTAACTAATACAAAGATAAAAAATCTCTACAATATAAATGAATACGGTCTGTCTAATTATAATTTCTCATTAATGAATTTTAAACAAATGAACGACTATATAATTGCTAAAAATCTTTTTTTTAAAAGAACAGCACTAAGATCTACAATATATTTAATAAAACCTAATACCTTACTATTTACATTATTTATTATATCTATATTTTTACCCTAAAAAATAGTCTTTTTTCCTTAAACATTATCCGGATCGGTATCAAATTTGCAATAGGCGTTTTCAAAGATTATAATTTTTTCTTAACCTTCCCCCGTAGATAGTTGCGTACATCAACGGGATTCGGGTTTTTTCCATCAGTGAAATGTTTCCTCCTAACAATTTCTTCTATTGGTAACTTAGATTTTTTCTTATGTTTCTTTTTCTTTGGATCTTTTTTGTCACAATCTTCAATATATTTTTATTTTCTATAAGGTATGTTTCTTTTTGTTTCACACCTATTTTCACTTTTCTTATTTATATTTCCTTTTAATGTATTAAGACACTGAACAATTTTTGTTGTCGAGCTTTTTTGAAATATAACGCTTTTACCTTTTCTTAAAGATCTTTGTCTTGGTCCTTTTCTTTTTCTATATTTGAGCTTTGTTTCTTTATGATTCTTCTTTTTCTGTGATAATAATTTACTTTTCCTTTTCTTATTCTTCTTTTTCTTCTTCTTACTTCTTTCTTCTACAGTGATTTCTTCATCACATATCGAGAGGTCTACTTCATAAAATCTTTGACAAAGGTTAGAGGACTTGAATTTTCATCTTCAGTTTCCTCATTTACTTCTTCCTCAGCTATTTCTTCTATTTCTAGTGCTGGGAGGTTTTCTTTAAAATTTTGTTCCACTTCGATAATAGTCGAACAATCGTTAGATATCTCACATTTAGGTTCTTCTTCATCAATTTGGAAAGCTTTGTTACAATCTTTCAATTCCACCTTTAAATTATCTACTTTTGTTAATATTTCGGTTTGTGTATCCTTATACTCCTTTTTTAAACTTTCAAACATCATCATGATCGTTCTCAGATCATTTTCATTAAGTATCTGCGACATCTTGCTTATGATGATAAAAAAAATTAAAACCCTCAAAAATATTCTAATAGCTCTTATTATACACAACCTTTATGGTAATCAAAACGCAAAATTAAGAAAGCCCTTATTAAAGTCATTTGATAAAACGTTAATAATAAACTGATTCAACACACACTTATCCTATTTGAATTAAATTAAAAAAAAAAAATTATGTCACTCATTAATTAATTTCTAATTAAAATAATTAACACTAATTAACAACATTAATTATCTGACAAATCGGTTCCACGCAAGGGGTGCCATTCTTAATGCTATGTCCGTCTCTGTTTGAGTCCGGATCAGCATTAATCTAATTATCGGGATGCCAGCCAGGACTTAATCTCCTGACAAATGATAAATATGTATTATTTAAATAATAAATTGATTTAATTAATTCTTCACCCCTTTTGCAACACGCTAATGTCATGTCTATCAAACTAAACCCTATAAGTTTGATACATAGCAATTGTAATGTAGAACCTTTATTGAATTGCAACGAATGAGTAGTCCTATACATGTTGATGTATCATTGTGATCAGTTACCTCAAATTTACTTGTTTTATATAATGTGTTCAGTTGTAACTATCAATAAATAGTTAACAGAAAAAAAAAGTGGCCTAAAAATTTTACTTGAATTACAAACAGAACGTACTTAAATTACCTTCGTATCTTATAGAACTAATCAAGGGACCCCTTACTCCCTTACCTAGGATAGATTACAGTTAAAGAAGCAAACAAATCTATTTGCTAGTCATATCTGCTAAGTTTGTTCCAGCAGATCGACACCCAGTTACTTCAACTTAAAGCAAGATATTCCTTCGTATTGATACTGTTTTTAACATAAAACATGTTTTACTGTGGACCAACTTCGTCAAAAGCGATACGTTTTGGAGGAGCGAGAAGGGGTTACGCGTGGTATGATTGTTTGATACAAGGGGAGTAATAGCGGTTAGGAGCTCAACTTTTCTTATACCAAATTCGTATTATAATATCTTTACTAGGAGGCAAGTTTTAATGAGTGAGCTCCTTTTGACTCTGTTTTTCGTAATACAAAAGTAACGTATGCAATCTCTATGGTTAAGTATAGCAGACTTTTCGACACTCTCTAGCTCAGTTTGTCATACATCATGACATCATACTTGAAACTTAATGGAGTATGATTTTTATTGTATAACATTTGTCGCTAGGACCTACAGTTTCACATTTTCCATGCTATACATTCTTTAGTCAACGGGTTCAAAGAGGCCCTTTAATTTTTTCTGGTATATTATTTTACAAACGTTGTTTCCACGTTTACGAAACCAGAGATAAATCATTTTTAATAATACAACTTTTTCTATTCGTACCTGTAATACAATTACTTATAATAATCATGGGATAGATTAGCAAGAGAGAGCCAAAAGTCAGTGATGCACGACCCTGACCAACTTGAAATCGTTTCCAGTTCTTCTTAATGTGGTTCGTAAGAATTGGGATGATTTGTCTGTATGTAAAGTTTCGATAGTATTGTAGGGGAACGAGTCCATTATTAGTCTTAATAACATAGATTGAAATGTCTGTTTTATTTTTTTTTTTATTTTTTTTTTTGTATTTTGAGCATGTGCCTTTTCAGCAGGTCTGTAGGACTGACACATAATTCTAGATGGGCTTAAGTGACTATGTTTACATCTCACATTGCTCTCTTAAGGGTTATTTAGAACGTCTGTGCAGTACCGAATACAATGGTCTTGCTCAGAAGGAAAAAAATAAATAAAAAATAAGTATATTACAGTGTAACAGATTAAGATTTTCTATACAAAGAATTTTTTTTTTTGTTTGGTTTCTCTTTGCAAAATATTAATATAAGCGCAAAAACAAAAGTATGAGAGTAGAAACAATAATCGAAGGGTTTGCTGCAAAAAGGAGCTAGCTTTTTAAAATCTTATACTACAAAAAAAAAATATATATATAGGTATATATATATATATATATATATATATATATATATATATATATATATATATATATATATATATATTGTTAGATTACTTTGCTTTAACTTGATAGTTATCATGTAGATCATAAATTGGCACTGCTTATCATGTTTGTAGCAAGTTCGTTCAATTTTCAAACTAATTTTATATATTTTTTTTTTTACAAAAATTGATAAGTGGAGCTACCTCCCGTTTGCAGAAAATCATTCAATTGTGTCAATTTCTATTGCATAATTAATTAATTAACTTTAGCTATTTACAATTTTAAAAAAGAAATACACTAAGCATTTCCCTACGTGTAGTTAAAATTAAAAAAAAGTTATCATTATCGCACTAATCACGGATTTTTCATGAATAATTAACTATACAAAAAAAAATTGATAATCGTCTAAAAATCTTTAATAAATATTTATTAGCTAATAAGTGTAGACAAAGGTAGCCTTCGTAAAGTGCCTGGAAGATGTTTTTGCAAAATTTATTCTAGACGGTTGTGGGCTCTGAGCCAAACCTATTGGTTCTCCCATCAGTCCGTAAATTGGTTCCCATATCCTTGAGTGGAGGATTGAGAGCTTTCCAGTAAAATTCCTATTATTCCTTCATTTATTTATTTAGTAATATTGTTCTCATGTATATTTTATTTTAATATATGCATAGTAAATTAAATAAACTCTTTAAAAAACTTTTAGTTCATCGTTAATATTTAATTATTCATAAAAAAAACACTGAGATCGTCCTTATTCGTTTATTCTCTTAATGAAAAAATGGTTATAAAATTTTAAACCTGACACTTAAAATTGTTACATCTGAAGAAAAATTCTTCATGGACAAATATTATTGTACTAACTAGGGCTATATTTGCTCAATAAACCAACGAACAACTTTTAATAGATGTGCATTTTAAAATTAAAAGATAGAAAATGTTTAATTTCCATGTAAAAAACACTTTAAAAAAATACAGATAAACAGGCTGGAATTGACAAAATTGAAATTATTAATAATCTAAAATTGTGTCTGGGGATAAAAGTATGTAATACAATGGTAACTAAAACTTTAATAATTAGTAAAACTATTTAAGTTCTTTACTTATGAGAGCGGGCGAAGACGCGATGGTAGATGACAGTTAATTACAGTAGAGCCTCGATTATCCGAACTAATTGGTGTAGGGGTGGTTCGGATAAGCGAAAAGTTCGGATAATCGAGGTTGAAAATTAAACATTAAAGCAGAAAAAAATCCAATACATACATATAATTTCGTCATAATTTATTATAATGTACAATAAAACTAAATATGTACATATTATGTTTTATCTACAATCATCCTTACAAAAGGCCTTATTATTTTTATTTCGGTTGGTTTGAAGAAATTTTCAATGTTCGTCTGCTTCATCTTCATTTTTTTTGTCAGTGCCAAGTCCTTTACTTTTTTGAGTTGAAGCAGCTGAACTACAGTGGCTTCTTCTTGCCTTTCTAGCTATTCAAATTTTACATCAATGGCTTTTATTACATCATCGTGGTTACCTCTGCGAGTTCGGATATTAGAGGGTTCGGATGATGGAGGTTCGAATAATAGAGGTTCTACTGTACTTAAAATTAATATAACATGACAAAAGTAGAAAAAAATAATCGGTATTTATTATATATAAACACTAATTTTTGTAATTTTATGCCTATCTTTGACGTCTAGGGACTTGTGTCCGATACTCATTTGCGGTTTAGAATTCCAAAACCAGCAAATTTATTTATTAAAAAAAAAAAAATACTAGCTGTACCCGGCGTGCGTTGCTACGCGCTTAGCTAAATTTTTAAAAAAAAAATCAGTGCAACAATTATTGTAGTATTGTTTAATTTATTTTGTGTAATTTATTATTTTATTTTTTATGTTTTATTTAAATTGACAAAATTTTCAAAGAATTAAACTTTTTATTTTTATTCAGCTTGTTGAAGTGCTGATGGATTTACAATATTTTTCGTTTTTCTATATGTTGTATATACAAATAAATCAGATGGTTTTCCAACGCGTAATAACTGTCCATGAGAGAAGCATGGATTTTTCCGAATTTCGTCAGTAAACTTACAGTTATTGCCCTTATCCCTTGTTGATGGTCATTGCAAAGGCGAGTCGTTCTGGAAATTGCGCATCCAATCAATATAGGCCTATAATGTTCCCCTGAATATGTGGGGAAAAATGTCGGCTCAAATGGAGCATTATTTCTTACCGTTTCGAAGCCTATAAAGTACAAACACACATACATTGATTTTTATATATATAGACCATTGACTGAGGCGTATTTTAATTCTTATTCAATAAAAACATTTTTTTGTTTTCTGAAAAAAATGACTACAATTACATTTTTAAAATAAAAGTACTATTACTGTTCTTAGAACACGGAGTATAAACAACTCCTTAGAACATTCTGGCTAGCCCAACAGTCGTATAACAAGTTTGTAATCTCAGAAGTTTGTTCGCTGGGCAAAGGAGATACTTTTTATTTTATACTTAAGGAGATACTTTTTACCTTTTTATTTTTTTTATTTTTATTCCCATACTTGGGAACACCTCTCTCCGAGTGTCTCCAGAGAGCTTTCAATCACAAAAGATGCAAGTTGTGACCCCCAACAAGAGAATGTCGAAGCTCCCATATTTACTCCAAGAAAGGGTGGCCATCTTTACACCAACTCCACCTAAGAAAGATGGCCACATATAACTTAAAAGCGTATGAGACTAAAGGTGTGATTCAAAAAGTATCTTAAGATCTCCGCTTTCCGGATATCACTGTGAAATTATTATTGCATAAACCTAAAAATATGAAAATAAAATGATTTTACATGTCTCTTTAAAGATTGCAGTCCAGAATAAACTCCGATTTGCACAATATCACACACTGCATCCACCCTACTTAAAAGAATGGTTCCAACTGCCTACTGCTATCTTATATTAGCAAATGGCTCCATACAGTGGACAGTCCTCGCCGCCAGTCTTCAATATCTCCCTCAGCCAGTAGGGAGGGGTGACCATGTTTACAGTGCCAGTTTTTGCACTTTTTCCTCTATATATATTCTACAAGTTCAAGATATGAACATGTAAGCCATATCTCTTGATTCTTTAAAATGAGACCTGTGATGGACATAATTACTTGGGTAATTTATAAAACCATCTTCTGGGGCGGACACTAGACTATGGTTTTATGGATTTATAATAATGTTTATGGGATTAAGATTTATTATCAATGCCAACACTTAAAAAAATACTTTGTATTTTAAAATTCCACCAAGTAAAACTTTGATCGTGTATCCCGAGGAAGATTTTTTTTTGCACCGTATAAAGGCGTTTTGATAACATATATTATTTCACTTTTTATATAGATAATATATAAATCCGGCCTAAAAATAATAAATTTCTAAAAATGAATTTCGTTCATAGAGATTTTTTTATAAGCTATTGAAAGGCGCAGTAATAGATCCAAATCGTTTATTTATAACTATCACAGGAAAAGATATGCTTAGAAAAAAAACCTGTTCAATATTACAATAGTTTTTTGTATGATACAATCTATATTTTCGATATTTCTTAGGATTATAACGGTGTAATAACTTTTCAAATATTTTCTCTATGAAACATTATCTCTCCTATTATTCATAATTAATTTTTTTTTTTTTTAATTTTTCTGCTTTAGCGCAAATATTCAGACTAAGGCTTCTGAGTGACCTCCATAGCGTGAGAGAAGAGTTGATTTTCTTGTTAAATACGGGAGGGAGGTGGTTTGGGATTTCTCAGTCTGTGCGATAATAAATATTAATATGATTTTTACTTATTTATTTTATTTATTTATTTATTTAACTGTATTTTCATAGGCATATCTTTCTCGCATTAATTATTAAGTTTGTCTTTAAACAATTATTAAACATGTACCTACATTGTAGGTCTGTTGCTTTTTTGATTAGTTAAATATATTTTTTTTATTTATTTATGGCCGTTATTTATAACTTTTCTGAATTTTAAAGCTCTCAAGCAAAAGATACTAGACTTGCCTTTTTATATTAATAGAATTCTATCATAATACGTGTATGAAATAAAAAACTTCCTGTAATAGAAAACTTATTATTAATGAATAATGCATACTCTAGCCAACGCGAAATTTGCTGTTCTCATTTAACACAGAGATTAAACAAAGAAGTCTGAGAGATTTCATTCCTCTCATGTCTAGATTTAGAGCCTTAAGTTTGATACACATCTTCATGTTAGTATCTCAATGTCTAAAGAAGTGTTATTTTCATTTTTTTTTCAACCGCTAAACTTGCTTGACCATGTGCGGCTGTTCAAGATTTTTATAGAGTCAATTCCTTTCCTTTAAATTTGCCTTAAAAAAGAGATTTACAGAAGTTTTTTTTCTTAGATGCTTAATGAAGTCAATTGGTCATCATAATAAAAAATATCATCAAAATCGATACAACCATCCTAATCTACTGGCTCGATGCATATCAAGTTTTAATCATTCCTGTAACCCTCACACGGCAGACCGAGACCTTTAGTTTGCATTTAAATAGAGTCCTAGCAATGGCTAGCTTGTCCACTCAACCTCTACTGGATACTAATACATGTGAAGCAGGTGTGTGAACTCTTTAGGTACGGCCTCGCCTCAATATGTGGAGGATCAGGCTTGATTCGGAGTTCCAAAGGCGGAATGTGTGGATTGTATATATAGTAATACTGTATTGTAATTCATTTTTTTATTTTATTTTTTTTATTTATTTATTGAAATTTACAACTGTATTTACAATATTAACATACAATACATCAAGTAAATATGATGATAATGATAAAAATGACACGTCACTTGTTTTTAAAGCAACTACCCATTGGTTAGCACAGGTTCTATATAATAAGGTACTATATTAGAAGGCCATCTTCTTTTTTTCAGGCGCCTCGGAGGGTTATCTGGAATGGATTGAGAAGCAAGTTGTGGCACTAATTGATTTGAATAGTTGTGGAGTTTGCTATGAAATGATAGATATCTGGTTTGAGCAAAGTCAGAAACGTAAGGTATATTAAGATCTTTGTGGATAAGTTTGTTTGTGACGAAGTAAGGAGCATTTAGGATTTTTCTAAGGATTTCAGATTGTAAGGATTGGATTCAAGATGAATTGGATGGTTTAGTGTAGCCCCAAAGCTCAACTCCGTATGTCCAAATCGGTCTAATTACTGTTATGTATATGAGTCTTTTGTATTTGATTGGAAGGTCGACGGGCAGTTTCTTGTCGTTTTAGTCCAGGTAATTCATTTTTAATTTTGTTTTTATATTATTCGGCCTTTTCTATTGGAATTGTTTTATTAGAAAACTAGTTTAGAACGCTAAACATTTATCTTCAGTTCTAAAACATACAAAATTTTCAAAACATCAGCCATTACATGGATTATATATACTAAAGTTTTAAAAATGTAAAACAAGAAATCAAATATGTTGGTACTAAAGGAGATCTAACATATATCTGAAAAATATCGATTGTGGGAGGGGATGGTCCAGGTAGGTTAAAATGTTTGGGGTTTATTCTGGGATTTTCCCTGTGACAAATTGAATTTTTCGGTTCCTATTGGAAACAAATTTAAAGTGGAAATATTAGAAATGTTTATCTGGTCATTTGAACAAAAATCGTTCAAAACCAACTTGTTTTTTGGCTATAATTCTCACTTGAACAGCAATTGAAGAAATCGCATTTACCCCTAAAATCCCAATTTTATTCCTAACATTTCATTTCAATCTATTTATTTCCAAATTTCTAATAAAATTGTTTTGCTTTAAAATTTAAAAGCTAGACTTACAAACACGTTGTAGTGGATCTTTGTACTGGCTTTATCTCTCACGGTCAATATGTTCTATAGGGTTTCTAGAAATCAGACTTATAATATCGGAAGACAAAACTAGAATCGTAGTTAATTTGGATGTCTTAAGAATTTATTTAGTACTTTTAGCATACTTTCTGCAACACAAGTGTTTTGTTGATAAACAGTAAAACCTTAATTATTAGTTAAAATTATTTAAGAGAACGAGTGAACCTGTGAAAAATAATGTGCAAAAACCAAGAAAATGATATAAGTATGCATAATGAATAAATAAATAACTTTATTGACACCACAATAATTTAAAAATGGTGTAGGTATGCCCTGGAGGTGACCTTGTATTTTCCACTAAAACGTAATAGGATGCATGATGTTAAAGCAAACCACGGTAGTTCTGTTGAGTCGACTCATGACATTAATGATATAACAGATCACGCAATTGTTTTTTATAAAAATTACTGGCTATACGTAGACACTTCTACATTGCAAATGTATCTCGAAACCCACAAACCATTACAATGTTTTTCATTCCAGTGTATTATTTAGTCTAGAAAAGAAAAAATGACCACATCCGTTTTGTAAATTTACAATTTGTTTGGGATAAAGTAAGCAAATAGACCCTCCTCCAAATAGACTATAAATCACTCTAGTATCGTCTGCGGCTTCTAATATACTTTGATGATCCAGAGTATATGAAGTGCAGCTATAAAATTTTATAGTTTCACTTCTCAAATTTAAATATAGTGGACTCTGTGGTGGTTTTATTCCTTCCGTTTTTGTACATTTTACCTTTTTTATTTATCTACTATTCAATACGTCTTCTTAAATGAAGTTTCTATAGGATAAGTTGTTCTTGCTATAATAAATTTCATACAGAAAACAAATTAAGATATAAAAAATACAAATGAGGTTCTAACGCAATACCATTACACTTAGCAAAATCTTGCACCACCACCCAGAACATGAAACTAATCTAGGAGTAAATGAAAAGATATTATTTCCGAAAACAATTGTCAACATATTTTTTAAAAACTTTCCTACTTGTTACTACCTACATAATGCATCTAGAGGACACATTATGAATAGAATAGAATAGAAAAAAAATGAATTCTGTTAATAACATTTACCTGACAGAACATAAATAATATCTGGTCTAGAGATTTTAAATAAAGTAAGATGATAGAAAGTTTACTATAATAAATTTTAAAAAATGTATTAAAATAAAAAAATAAATACCACTACAACTCAAGAGACATTATGGTTTTCACTTAATTAATTTCTAGGACAATCGGTTTTGAAAGGAGGAGATTAGGACGAAATCATTCTCAACCACTAGGTTTTTTTTACCAAATAAAGATACCCACTTTAAAAAAGCTTTCGAGCAAAAGGATTAAACAATAATAAATAAATATTCTGCCTTCACCGGGACTTGAAACCAGAGTTTCTAGATCCATCAAAAATCGCCAGACCCTGGCAGATCTAACACTAGTTCACTTTAATGGCTTTTTGGTGTATAAGTCTAACTGAACGAATATGACCATAAATATTCCTGTTTTATAATATATAGAGGATAATATGTTTTTCAATAAAGCTTGTTCATTTTCATTTTTTTTTCTTAAAAGTTTCAAAACTGAACAACAATTCTATTAACAAGAAAAAATATTAAATCAACGTAACTAGTTTACTTATTGTTAGGTAACTATTCAATGGTACCTGAATCGGTAAACCAATAATTCTTTCCCACTAAACTTTGAAACTTGATTATTGGGGGAAACCTTTAGAATTGCGTGATAGGAGGCCTATAATAATGAGTTTAAACATGACTCCAATTAGCCTATCAAGTTAATGTAAGACGGGAGCAAAGCCGGGCTGTTAAATAGAAGCTTGGGAAGACTGATTCATAGCAGTAACGTTTTCTCCCGAAGCCGTTGAAAGTTTAATTTCGCCTCTAATCGCCGTTCGGCCATTAACACCCAGGTAGGTTTAATGTAAAACTCTTGTACTCGTTAAGTGTGACGTGTTTCGACCACTTTAGCGAAATTTCGAGTTTTTTTTTTTTTTTATCTTAAAGCTCTATCTAAGGGATTAATAAAGCGAGCGAGTTCTTTTTTTTAGTTTTTGTTTAAAAAAAAAAAAACTTTATTTACACATTTATAATTTAAAATTTTATATTTATGAGATATAGTTGACTGTTAAGTATCTTTATGACTGCGAACCCTAACAATCTACTTCTCCTAATTTAAAATTTCATTTAAGTTTTATTCAATAATTAGTAAGTGTTAAAATTTAAAGTTGATCTCTTAACTGCAGGAAAAATTAAATAAATAAATAAATAAATTTTTTTTTTAAAACTGACCCCCTTGAGCCTGTCGGCTAAAGAGAGAATAACATATAACATGTTTTAGGGGTTGCACCTTGACCGTCGATGCTCAAATATTTCCTATTTTTCTTTTTCCACTTACCTATATGATTGTATACGGATTTTGCACCAGTGAGATAACTTTGCACCAAGCTCACTAAAAAGTTTCAGTTGAGGAAAAAGTGTTTTACTGTTGTCTAAATAAAGGGTATTTCATATTTCTTACTTACTCAAGACAACACTGATTGGGTCTTTGGAATTTTCACACTGATCCTAGTTACATCTCATGTTTTATTAGAGATGGATGATTGTAGTGTTTCAACAGCTGTGATTCCTTTGTGGGATAAAGTCGTGCTTTCAATAACTATATATTTTTCCAATCGATTATGTTTTGCATCGGTTTTATTCTGCATTGTAATTTAAATATATGATGTTCATTTTGCTTAAAATATTTGCTAAAAGTCATGCTATTTGAAAATAAAATAGAATTCCCTTTTGGATATGAATTAGGAATGACTTTGCACCAAGTATATTTTGGCACAAGGTGACCTCCCAGTGGGAAGAAGTCTTAAGCAGCATTGCTCCTCCCATACGAATCCATAAACGAGGATATTTTGAAGTTAAGGAGTTAATTAGCTGGTTAAAATTTCAATTATTTGGGATAGCGTTTTTCTTCTTGTTAATAAGGTTTTTGTCATCTATGTGCAAGTATATTGACTGTTAAAATTTTGCCTAGTTATAGCTTTAAATTTTTTCAAGCCATACTCTTCTTTTTTATATTTTAACAATTTTTGCTCACGGAGAAGCAGGAAAGCAGAGTTACCGCTGCTGAGATGAAGTACCTACGATGAGTCGCAGGCAAGACAAGAAGAGAGTGCGTCCGCAACGAAAAAATAAGGCAGGAGCTAAATATGATCCCCCTCAAGGATACCCTAGAAATCAGACAGTTGATGGTTCGGGCATGTAGTGCGTATGAAGGACCATCTAGACCCACTGAAGACGATGGAATATGTGCCGGAAGGGAAAAGGCCGCGAGGACGACCCAGGAGGACTTATCTCCAATACATCGAACTCCTAACCAAGAAAAGAGGAAAGACCCTGGAACAAACTAAAACAATGGCGAGGGACCGCGACAAATTCAAATCCTGGCTGGAAGCTCCCCTACGCCGAGAGGCACCATAGGGAGAAGTGAAAGAAGAAGAAGAACAATTTTTGTCTAACTATTGCAGTTGCATTTTTCCAAAAGTGTTTCTCTAAGAATCTGTGTGAAATTTATTTTATAGGTATCGTTTTGTTCCTTGTTTACCAAAATTATAGTTGTTTCCGTTATTTAGGCATATTTAAGTCGTTATTTCGTTTCTATATAATATTTTGTTGGTATGTTCTTGTATTTTCTATCGTTCCTCAATAAACCTTTAAAAATTGTGCTAATTTGTTTCTCATTTCAATGAAAACATTGTAATTTACAATCGTTTCCTTTAACAAAATCCTTAGAAACAGAGAAAAAAATCACTAGGCTAAACTCCAAACACTATTAAGAAATAAATTTGCATCTCATAACAACTACCAAGCTTTTACTTTGACCCAGAATATATTTTTAATGCTTTTTTAATTGAAAAAAATGTGGTGGTGCAAAGTCACGGGTGTCCGGTTGACTTTGCACCGAAATTTGAAAAAAATTATTAATCATTGACTCTTTTTATTCAAACCAAAATTTTGAACAACCGAAGGGGATTGAGCAAGATAAGTCAAATGCTATGTATAAGTATGTTAGATTAAATATACAGTCATCCTGCATTTTGTTCATCCTTATGGCTCTTTGTGTCCAGTTCAAGCCGAGTTTTACCCCTTCAAAAAAAACAAAAATTATACGAAAATCACTTTACAGGATTACATTGTTTCAAAGTAGTGAAATGCATAATAATTAATTTTTTTTTTGTTAGGGAGAGGTATAATGAATATTGACATCCATAAAAAAACATAAAATCTATAAATCTTATATATTTTTCTCTCCACGCTATTATACTGTGTCCCCTCTAATTATATACTTTGGCAGTATCTTATTGCCACAGAGTAAGCAAGTAATCAGATGTGGAGGTAGTGTAAATTATTGAAAAAAAAACTATATAATATAATTAATCTACATTCTATCTTTGTTAGTTTTTGCCGTTTGGATTGATATGATATGAAAATAGATTTTTATTTGAAATTATTTTATTTTTTTAAATTAAGTCAAAATATGCGAGTTACATCATAATCTAATTTACATTTCGCCATATGGCCTTGAAGAGACCCACGACCACAAAAAGCCAAGTACCCTTACAATAGACTAACCCCAGACCGCAGTCATTGAGCAGATATAATTCTCATCTTTATTAATAACTCACTTCGACGGGACCAAATTAATCCAACACTGACTGAAATAGGAGCTCGGGCGACGCCCTCTGGATCTGAATCACAAATCAAGGAACCCTTGGCCACCAGAGGTCCCGGATAAGCTGGAATACTCTGCAGCCTCTTCGGCTTGTCAACACCTCGTCTACGGCAATATACGGATATATATAATTATATTATATATTATATGTTATAAGTATATTAGGAATATACCGTTCTCTTATATACACACGTTATTTAATAACTACTACTTTTAAATTTTGTTACTCATTACTTACATTGACATAACGTTCTCGTAAAAACTATTTGTACATAACGAAATATTAAAAAAATAGTTATACTATTTACAAACGCTCTATAGATTCCAAACTTTAAACTGTCTTGAATAATCATTAATTTGAAAAACCTAAAAAATAAAATAAAATCAGCTTGCCCACCTTTAAATACTTAAAAAAAAAAAAAAAAAAAAAAAAAAAAAAGTTGTAATAATTCTAATCAAACATTAAATGGTAAATAAAAATTAGATAGGTATAATATTTATCATTTAAAGTTGGGTTCCATAAAGTGAGAATTGTCAATAAATTAAGAGTTTCCAGCCCGGCAGTCACTAAGCTGTATCTGGAGAACACGACAATTTCACTAGAAGGAAACAAAAATTGTACTTTCTGTGAGCATTTTGTGGAGGACTGCATGAGTCACCTGCTACTACACTGCTCTAAATTCAATGAGCCCAGAAAAACCTTCTTGCAGACCTTTATCACGAACACTAATGCCATTCCCAATGTTGAAAATATTTTAAATATTCCTGATATTGATAAAATGAACAGTATAATTATATCAGTAAAATATCTGTACAAATGAAAACCAGTATCTAAAATTTTTATATTTATCCGTACAAATATGTACGTATAAACTTACGAGTTCATTAGTGGACTTAAATGATTTTTTCTATATATTATTATTAGATTAATTCATGTATTTTTATGTAATCAGTGTATTTTTATTTCATATTCATTCTCATTATGTGAATAAATTTAGAATTGTCTGAGAATGTACCAGACTCTTATTTGTACGAAAATTGTTTTTTATAAATAAAATAAATATCTATCTATTATCTATTAAATGGTAAATAAAAATTATGAAATATGTATATGTATGTGTATGAAATATCTCTGAGACGTTTTTCGTAATTAAACATATAGATGATAAAAAGAAAAAAAAAATGTATTTGCAGTATATAAAAAAATATTTAAAAATTTTATTATGTAAATATTTATGAAATCAAAACATCAAAAAATAATATATAAGAGCTGAAATTCAATATATTGAAGAAACTAAATTAATTTACTATTAAAATAACTATTTAATGCTAACAGAAAAATATATTTAAAGACTGTACACAAATTTGATTTTTTTTTTTTTTTTTTTAATCTATTTTATTATTTCTTTTAAATTTATTAGTTCATAAACCGAGGCATAGCTTTAAAATATTGTATCCATCCAAAGTTATACGAGATTATATATGGTTGGACGAGACATTACCTGACAACATATCAAGCTCTGACATCAACACTGACGAAAGTAAAGATAGAGACGACACTGATTGCTTACTGACTACGGATGTGATAACCAGACGTATCATATCGACTTTCCCTAACTACTCTAACAACCAAGGCGAAATACTTGCTGTTTTAAAAGTGACAAATTATATTTTACGAACTGACAAACAAATCTCTACAATTTACACAGATAACACAGGCCAACAAAAAAATGTTTTTGAATTTTGTTTTTACTTTAAGAGCTGATTTTTAAAGATTTTTGTGTGCTAAATCCAAATCTGGTCTTAGTTTTTTTGTATCAATCATAGTTTTTTGAGAAATTTGCTTTGTTTATATAATTTAAAAAAGCATATATAACTGTTTCATATAAATATAAAGCATTATATAACTGTTTCATGAGGCCTAACTTTATATGTAGAGGTGGTAAGAGAATGTTTCTAGGATCTACAAGGTTTTTGCGGAGGATGTTCTTCTCGCCGGGATTTAAAGACTCCCTCACAGGCCTGATCTTTCTGCACCAATGTTGATCCCTTGCTCTACTGTCCCATTCACACAAAAAAAATGGAAATTGGGTAAAACCGTCTTGCTGACCAAGATGTTTTGTTACTTTCAAGTCACCACTTTTCATCCAACCATGAGCCGTGTAGCCAATTTTATTCAACACTATTTCTAGGTTTTCATAGCTCTTTTTCATATGTACAGAATGGCCAACAGGTACCTATAGATGCATAAGTGTTACTATTGTGTAATAAAACATCTTTTAAACTAGTTTTGGAAGAGTCAATAAACTGCTGCTCTCTCTTCCTATACACATATATGTTAGTTCCAACTGCCAACAAGTTCTTTTCTTTTAGTCTAGAACCAAGCAATTCAGCTTTTTTGTTAACCCAAGATCCCTAACTAAGTCGTTAAGCTCAATCTAGTAAATAGTTTAGGCTCTATATTTGCTGTAGCACATTGGAACTCTACATCATCTTGTTCATCTATATCTATATCTGTTTCAGCAGTGCTGCAAACTCTTCTACATCCAGCACAAATTATTTTACAATTTTATTTGTAGTATATAAAAGCTGTTAAATTCTGTAATAAATCAAAAAAATTTAATATATTGATGTGCAAATGTGAAAAAAATAGTAGGTGATACGGCTTAATAAGTGTCATATTTGGATTTTGTTCCCTGAAAAACAGAATAATAAGGTGTTTTAAGTAAAAAAGTTATTTCATCGTTGGCCTGCGTAATAAAATACTTATTGACTGCATACCAAACCCAAAATCACAAGACACACTGACACAATTTCAGAAAAAATAAAATAAAATCCCTATCTAGGGTCACTCTAGTATAAGTGGTAACGAGCAAGCAGATGCCTTAGCAAAATCAGCATCAGAAAAAAATTCCTTATCATTCGAATATCATTTGATTTCCCTGACTGGCATAAAGAAATCTATTGAAACCGATATAATAAGAATTAGAACAAAGGTTGGAATCAACCAACAAAGGGTTGACATTTGTATAAATTTATTTGATATATTACATTAATCAACTACGACAAACTCAAAAGTACACATTTCAAAATAACACAATATCTTGCTGAACTTGAAAAAGAGTAAACATTATTTCTAACGTTCTCTCCTCACTCATCACGATACATGTTTCTGCTTCGGACAAACCACAACATTTAACCACATACACTATAACTGCCCTCATTTTGAAAAGGACAAACACAGTATGATCAGGAGCATAGTTCTGATCGGTGTGAAAAAGGTCACTTAAAGAAAAGGAAATCTACAGAAATTACCAAAGGGAATTGAAAAAATTTGTAACAAGCATCGATTTCCAGAACCTAAAACTGAAGAAGGATTCACTGTGACAAGAATTTAAAGAAGAGACCACTAGTATCAATTATTTGTTTATAGACAACTATCTTATTACTCAGTTTTTTTCTTTAAACTTATTTTATATTGTATTAATTTATAATAATGTTTTTTTATTTTTTGTATTTTTAAAATTCTGTTAATTTCTATCTAACTATTACTCCATGCACAATATAATAAATATAGTAATATAGTAAGTTTAAACTCTCAAGTATTTCATGTATTATGCTAAATGCATGGAGCGTAATGTATTGATGTCAAATACTCGTCTCTTCTCTAGGGATACCATAGAAGGGAAAAGAAGAAAAAAATAATTTTTAATAAGGGTATTGTACCTACAACCGTTTATTTTTTTCTTTTGAATTATCACCTATTCTTCGCTCTGCTATGAATTCATAACTGTAATTCACTTCATTATTAATTTTCAAATAATCCTTTCTTAATGGTGACTTGGGCCCAAGAATTGATCTTCAACTGGATTTTTGGATCTAAAGTCAACTTTTAAAATATATTTTGAATCTTCACATTGGATATTAAATACAATAGTTACATACTTCGAATTTACTATAAATTTAAATAATTATGTATCGTAAGATTTTCATAATTATATGCAGATTTTTATTTCATATTTGTTATTAAACCAATTTATCAAAACTTTGAAATATTTTATCTATATCACTGCCTTTTTAGATAATGTTCGAAAATAAATTTATTAATCAAAATCAAATGTAAATTTTCATTTCTTTAACAAAATAAAATATAATTAAATTTTCCCCTCTTTTAAACAAAATTAATGTAATGGAATATTAAAATGTTAAGAATAAAAATTAGATATATTGAATTTTTTATAATTTTAATTTCATTTTTTTAATTAAGTTATATTTTTTTTATTTGAACAAATATAAAAAACATGTGACTGTTTTGACCAGTTACAACGTAACTATAATTACTATTTATTAACTATTTATTGCGTAACTGACAGTAACTTACAAGATATTGACATAAAGTTCTTAAAAACATATTTTCTAAATAACAAAATAAAAAAAAAAAAAAAAAAAAAAATGGTTTTGTATATAATAATCCAAAACATTAAAGTCTAGATTAATTATTGGTTTGCAATGCTTAAAAAAAAACAATACAATCAACTTGCCCATCTCGAAACTTTTATAGAAAAAAACCTGACACAGCGCATCAAAACAAACTATTTTGTAAAACTGAATTAAAATCATTATTACCCGTTGTTCATTCACAATTATTCATTCATTCTAATTTGAAATACAATTATTTCATATAAATACAGTTAGAAAAGCACTAAATTCATTATTTATTTTATTACTATTTTAGGTGTCGTGTACAACAAAGGCTAGAGGCACTATTACATTACATTTGTCATTATAATACTACAGTAGTCGATACAAGTTGTTTTCTTTGACGAGGATAAACAGTTTTTTTTCTAGTTTTGGCGTTTTAAAGCCTCGCAGTATCCTTGGAGATGCATCGAAGTCCTGGAAGGTAAAAGTTGGGTGCAGTCATTGATGAGATGCTCCATTGTCAGCAGGCAGTTACAAGTGCAGCATTCTGGTGGAGGATTGCCTTCAAGTAGGTGCTGCTGTGTCCAATTCTAACGTGTGTTACTACTGTCTATTATTTCCTGTTTATTGGGATAGGTGTTAGTGGAAGAGAGTTTTCATATATCATTTTTATTTTATTTGTTTTAGGAACTTTTGCCCAGATGCTGATCCATACCTCTCTGCACAGGTTAAATATATATTTATTAAAGTCGCAGAGAGTGACATTGGTTTTGGGAAAAGGGAACATGGTTCTTGCTTCCTATGTATCGGTGTGACCAGGGACCCAAAGAAATTTAATATTTTTATTCATATTGCTGATTTCATAATTTTCATGACGACAGGATTGTCGGATAAATGAAAGTTTTGGATTGCTTGAAGGGCGGAGAAAGAGTCGCTGCAGATTAGAAATTTTCAATTAAATTCACACACAGGTCGATTGAAAATAGTTCGGCGGAAAAGATGGAAAAAATGTTTGGAAGACAGTATCGGAGGGTTTCTGAGAGAAGGATGACTGAACATCCAACACTCTCCTTATCTTTTGAGCCATCCGTGTAAAGGCAGGACATAATCAATGTGACGGTTGGCGAGTAGATTCAAGCGTAATTCAAGGGGCAACTCATCTGCCTCCCTAAATTTATAATATATTAATAATTTTTTCCATAATCTTCAATTTTTGTTGTTAGCGCGATAGTTAAAAAAAACCTAAATCAGGTTGCCTTCAGATAGATTTTAAATGAAACCATTACTTAAAAACTAAAACCTCATAACAAAATATAAAGTGAATTCTGAGATCAAAGACATCTTGTAATCTTGGTCGGAGATGAAGAAAATTGACTTTCTTTACTTTGCCTTTAGTATTTAAATTCTTGTTAGTTTACATTTAACTAGATTTTTTTTCATGTAACAAAATTAAAACAGTTTCCTTCAAAAAAACTTTTTTTTTGTTAGTTTCTTTATATAACAAGCTTTTGTACACTATCTCCGGTCTAAAAACATGATTAAATCTGTTTTTTTAATGTTCTTTTTTATTCTCACAATTTAACTGCAAGGATTTCATTAGACATTAGAACTACACTAACCTAACTTCCGCCAGTCCAATTTACTTATGTGGAACTGACGAGGAAATTATATTTTTTTATTTCTAAAACAACGGGAGAAAATGAAGATTCAGACTGTTCAAATTTAAGTCACACTTCTGCAAAGGAACCTTTGAGATTGCAGATCTGGTGAGATATTTTGATGCCAAGATCCAGCTGCTTGTGCTCGATTCGATCAGAACACCGTCAAAAAAAAATAAAAAATAACAATAACCAAATTTTAAATAAATATTCATCATCTTTTGTAATTCTCTCAGTTTCCTTCAAAAGCACTACCATGTGTATATAAATGAGTTTTAACGTTTTATAACATTTTTTTTTTTTTTTTTTTAACATAATAACTTTATTCACAACTGTACATAATGGACAACCAGTGAATGTGAAATTACATTGATACAACAGACATGATCAGGCATGAGGGAGTCAGCACCCAGTGGTACAATCTCCAGGCGTGAAACTAAATTCTTAGCGATTAGACTAGGAGATCCCTCATCCACTTCCTTTTTAGCCTCCGTTGAGTTATGCCTGGTATCTGTACTGTTGCCATATTATGTATCTGTTTGTTAGTGTGTCCACGTAGTTTCTCATGAAATTGTCGATAAAGTTTATGAATATGGCTCTTAACTGTCGGAATACGTAAGTCTGTATGTAGTATATCGTTTGACACATAAGGAGGGGAGTCTGTTATCAGTCTTAGGAATTTAGATTGAAATGTCTGTATTTTCTGAATATGTGTTCTTTTGGCCGGTCCATAAATTTCCGATGCATACGTCCAGATGGGTTTAATCAAGTAACTGTAAATGTTAATCTTTTGTTTTAAAGGTAGTTTTGAGCGTCTGTGAAGTACTGAGTATAGAAGTCGCAGTCTTAACTGTAACGTCTGTTGTTTTTTTGTCTTGACGTGTGGGCCCCATGTCAGTCTTCTATCAAGCGTAAGTCCTAAGTATGTCACTTTTTCAGTTTGATGTAAAGGCTGGTTGTCAATGTAAACAGGCGGGCAGGTCTTGCGTCGTAGTGTAAATGTAATATGAAGGGATTTGTCATAATTAAGTTTTATTTTCCATTTCTTACACCAAGTTTGAATCTCGTTGAGGTTGTGTTGAAGTGTTAAGGTGGCTTGTGTAGGGTCCACGTCTCTAGTCATGATTGCAGTGTCATCTGCGTAAGTAGCAGTTAACACGTTATTGTTCGTCGGTATGTCATAGGTATATACTAAGTATATAAAAGGTGCTAAAATTGAGCCTTGAGGGACTCTGCTAAAATAGGTTTGATGAAGGAGATATCTGAGCCCTGGCGAACAGAGAAAAAGCGGTCTGAAAGAAAAGATTGTAAGATAAGGTAGTAAGTGTGTGGTAGTAACGGTTTCAATTTTACTAGTAACCCCTGGTGCCATACTCTATCAAAAGCCTGGGAAACGTCCAAAAACGCCCCAGAAACGTAAAGTTTTAGTTCTAAAGCAGCGGATATGTAATCTGTGACTCTATGTAACTGTTGTGTTGTTGAATGATATGAGCGGAATCCAAATTGGTGATCAGGTATTGTATTTAATTCAGTCAGTAATTTAGTAATACGGTCCAGTAGTAATTTTTCAAGTATTTTAGAACAGAGCGGTAAAAGACTAATAGGTCTGTAGGAAGAAGGTGTGTATTTGTCTTTTTTCGGGTTATTAATCATTAATATCAAGGAATGTTTCCATTGTAAGGGAAATTTTGTTGTTTTGAGAATAGCGTTATAAAGGGTTGTAAGAAAAACTAATGATTTTCTGGGTAGTTTTTGGAGTACCCCAGCTGTGATGATATCATAACCAGGAGCTTTATTTTTTGGTAATTGCTTGATATGGTTTTGCACTTCAGTAGGAGTGAAAGGTTTGGGAGGAAGTGACATTGGTAGCGGTGAGTCTAATAAGATTGTATCTAAATGATCCTCTTGGAGTGCGTCAGTTAAGTCATCATGTGGTCTAAATACAGTTGAAAGATAATCGGCAAAAATTTCTGACTTTTCTCTGTCCGAGACAGCCCAGGAACCATCATATTTTCTCAGTGGGACCGATGGTTCACGGTGCTTCAAGAGGCGTTTGGTATGATTCCATAGACTGTTATCATCGGTTGTGAAGTTTGAAAAATAATTGTCATAGTTATTTTGTTTAAATTTTCGTATTTGGTGTTTAAGGTCATTATTGAGTTTATTATACGTCTGTCTGTCAAAAGGGAATCGGTCTTTTTGCCATTTTTCGCGGGCTCTAATAAGATCCCTAATATGTTGAATATGTTGAGGGTAGGTAGGTAAATGGATAGTTTCTTTATACCTTGGTGTTTGCGAAGACCATGCAGCTTCTTGTACTGATGTTGTAAAGAGTTCAACTGCCTCTTCCAATTCTTTTTCTGTTTTGAGAGCAGTTGGGATGGACAGTTTAGAATTTAGTTGCTCTCTAAATTGGTCCCAATCCATAATACCACCTGTTAATGAAGGCCCCTTTTCCTTAAGAAATGTTTCGACGCCCATTATCAGGTTTACAGGGGAATGATCAGAGCCAAGATCCGCTTCGGTTTTCACTGAACAGGGTACGGTCCTTAATCCTTTCGTCCCAAATATGTCTAATATGTCAGGCTTCTTGTGTCTAGAATTTGGTAAGTAAGTTGGTTGGTTGGGAGCAAGTACGTCTAATGACAGTCGATGAATAACTGATCTAAGGTTCCTACCTCTTGGAGTGCACAGTCGCGAACCCCAGTACTGATGTTTTGCATTATAGTCCCCTCCAGCTAAAAACGAACTACCAAGAGCTTCAAACATTTTTGTAAACATTTGCTCTGTAATTATGTACTTTGGGGGGCAATAAATGGCAGCTATCGTCACGTTCTTGTGTTTGGTCTGTAAGTGTATTCCTGTGATTTGTATCTGAGGAGTAGAGTCAAGATGAATGGAAAAATGTTTTAGTGTCGACTTTGATTGCAATGGCAGTACCTCCGTGTGCAGTGTTGTCAGGATGGTCTGTTCTGTATAAAGTATATCCAGAGATGCTAAATTTAATTCGAGGTGTCAGATGAGTTTCCGTCAGTAAGGCTATGTCTGTGCATTTGTGATGGAGGTGTATTTCTAATTCAGTCTTTCGTTGTATAAGTCCGTTTACATTCCATAGTAGGATTGATAAGGAGCCCACAGTCAGAGAATTAGGGGCCATATTGGGGGCATACTGTCTGTGTTATTTGGTTTAATTTAGTAATGAGGCTGATAAGAGGTCGGACAAGGTTGTTAAGATTATTTAGGGCAGAAATAAGTTCTGGTGGATCAAAATTAGTAGGCGGTGCTTGAACTGTACTTACATGATTCATGCCTGACCAAGCCTGTTGTAGCTGTATCATAATATTTGAATGAACATGGTTTTGATAGTTCGGTTCTGGAACACTGGGCTGCTGTTTTAGAGGACGATTTTGCAAAGGTGGAAACTGCCTTGGCTCAGGAGGCTCTACAACCACCGGCTGAGGACGATTTCTGTTCCTGCATTGAGCTCGTAATTCTCTGAAGGTCTGACATCCTCTGTAGTTAGCAGGATGAGCTCCTTCGCAATTTGCACATTTTGCGGGTGCTTCTCTGGTTTTTTGGCATACTGATGTCTCATGGGCTTGGCCACATCGCACGCACCGAGCCTGATGGTTACAATAGCTTTTCGTGTGACCAAAGCCCTGACATCTTGTACATTGTGGAATATCTCGTTTTTTTCTTGGTTCTTCTATCTTTACATGAGTATAATATATAAATTCAATTTCATAAATTTTTTCATTGTATGAATTTTTTGATATATCAACGAAAAACATTTGTAGTGGGGTTTTCGTTCTTGTTGAAATAGCATTTGTAATATTTATTGCTTCGTATCCATTTCTCAACAACTCATCTTTTATAATGGAAGGAGGAGTACAGTTGTGTAAACCTTTTATAACTATTCGGGCATTTTTTTCTTCAGCCAGCTGAAATGTGTGAAAGTCTGCGTTCACTTGTCTTAGGCTTCTGACTGCACTCCTGTAGCTGTCAGCTGTTTTCGGAAGTAATGTTACTATGGCCTTATTTGTTGTTTTTAAAGTTAAATTATTAATACCTACCTCTTTTTCTAGAAATGAGACAAAGGCTGGATAGTTTTCAATACCACGTACATATATTGGAGGTGGCTTCTTACTAACATGAGTTATATTAGTTTGCTGTACTTGAGTATTTTGTTTTTCTGATAAGAACAAAACTTTGAACTGATTTGATAATTTTATATCACTGACCTTTTTAGCCTGTTTTCTGGGGTCTGCTGTAGCTGCTGGTCTTTTTTTTCCGATGACAACTTCACATGAATCATGGTTAAGAGCACCAGTAGGCGTATCATCAATTGGCATCTCCATACCTCGGGATGCTTCAGCCATACCCGAAATTTTAACTAACTTCTTCGCTACGGTACACTACAGTTTTAAATTAACACTTTTTGCCTAAAAATTACCTGTTTTTACCACTGAAAACTGTTATATTAGGCGGACACAATTTGAAAACAATCACCTTTCACTAATTCGATCAGCTGTTTGTCCTTTTATAACATTAAACTTTTTTTTTTTAATTTTACATGCACACATAAATCGTTCACAATCAAATACATTTAAATGTACGTTTAAAAGCACTTTTAGCTATAGCTTAAAGGCAATAGATCAAAATCTAGTAGGTAGACTCCAACAAGAATTTAGTATTATATTTAATATATTTATGACAGTGTGTTTACAAAATATTACGGTTCTTTACACACTCAGAGTTTTAACTTAATTCTATATGTGAGTTCTTTATATTTGTGACAGTAAATACATTATGGAAAAACCGTCAAAAATAGTGCCAAAGCCTCGAACGTGAAAAATATATGTTATATACATGTATTTTATATCCAATGATACATTTACTATTAGTTCACTCAATTAAAAGTTGTATCATTCAACCAAAAATAATTCAATTACATATTGTATGATTCGACTATACGTTCATACTATTTTATATTATATCTGTAATTATTTATTAGTTAACTCTATTGATACTCTTTTGTAAATTAATTTACTTCATTCATTCTTGTATCATTTTGAAAAGTATTTGTTATTTTAGCCCTGAAGAAGACCTAGGCAAGGCAGGTCGAAACGTCGACACTCCATATATACAGTTTTTGAAACCTGGATGTGTAATATATCAACCCGACTACATCCATAACCATCCTCTTCAACCATTATATCATACAGTAAAAAATACTATTTTCATCATATTCCTTTTTTCATTTTCGATTATTTCATTAAAAAATATATACTAGTATATATTCTATTATTTTCATCATGTTATTATTTTATAACTTGCATATAAGTCTTATTCACCATATTTATTATTACGTTTTTAATTTCTATTTTCATTAGCATGTTACTTTTTAAATTTGGTTTATTTTTAATTATTTTAAATTGACATGTCTTTTGGCTGGGGGTCTATGCTTTTTTGGTGCAATGAATTTTTCACATTTTGACAAGTTGTAGTTCTGTTGGTATTCCTTAGATCAAAAATGTACAGTTTTCTTATCGGAATTTTTATTAAAAATATTTGTTTTAGCACAATATTTGTCACTATGATCTACTGTTTTGGACTATATTGGATTGAATGAAAATAGCCAAGTTTGAAAACCTTAGTTCTCAGTCAGGGAAAAATACGAAATGCATTTTCTGTATTTTGTCTATTCTCTACTTATTTATCGATTTTGCAGACCTGATAATGAACATCAAAAGAACGAACTTTACTTTTAACTAACTTTAAAGGTAAAAAAAAAAAAGTCGGAGAGAGAAAAACGCTTTATATATTTGAAAATTTAGCTTAAAAAATTATTACGCAACAGGAAGATTATTTACTGTTTGAATTAGGCAACAGAATTTTTATTTTCATTTAAAGTAATTGTACCGCTCTAACTGAAATTTGCAAGGAAAGATGTTGATTTAGATCAGCTAGAGGGACCCGGAAAAGCCAATCAGCACAGAACAAACAGAAGGTAAACATTGGAGGGAAGGAACGATTGTTTGGATTTAGGTTTGGACTGGGCTTTGTATAAGGAGCTATGTAGTTTGAGATTGCCTTCTTGGCATCGAACCACTGGGTCATAGGATTTATATTAACTCATTCGCATGCAAAGGAATGGAAAGCCCTTTTAATCGTTGCATAAAAAAATTATTATCCTATCAATCCTTCATACAGTATTTTGTTTTTATTTATTATAAATATAATAAATGTGATAAATGTTATAAATGTCCTCCCTAATATTCCCTTACCTTGATTATGGCTGTCTAGTTTATGGTGGTCTCTTGACGGTTCTTGAAGACAGATTGAAACTAATTATGAACTGCTTTGCCAGATTTGTCTTCGATAAACCGAGGCGCACCCACGTTTCCTTCCTCTATACCGAATTAAACTGGCTATATCCCATATTCCGTAGAAAATATTTCCACGGATCATTCCTTTACCAAATCATCAGCACCCTTCATCCTTCCTATATTTACAATACGCTTCAATTCAGATCTGCAATCAAGTCACTGAACACAAGATCCCGTCTTTCTGATCTATATACCCCATCCAATAGAACTACTACATTCCAGGGCTCTTTCCTATTCCGCTCAACCATCCTATGGAATTCCATTTCTTCCCATATTAGACAAGCGAAATCTCTAAAAACCTTTAAATTCCTCTATTTTCAGTACCTCATCCTAATCCAAGGTTACGCTTACTAACAATATATTTTTTCAATTAAACGATATCGTAAGTCTTTCTGAAACATACTCAGTGTTACCAATTAAAATAATCTTTTCTCATTCCGAATACAACATTTGGGTTCTTATATTGTATATAAGTAGCATTGTATCAAAATAACCTATTTATTATTTCATTAGTAGAATATTTTCTTATTTTCCTGTTCATATATTACATTACTATGTATACGTTATCTTTGTTATATTAATATTTCTTCTTTATTTTATTGTTTTTAATTTTTTTTTTTTTTTTTTTTTTCATCTTATTTATTCATCATGTCTCTGACCAGATGTATCTAATATCATTTATTTCTGTACAATTTGTTATTCTTAAGGGACTTGGTCCCAGAATAAAATTATTTTTCTATTTTATTCTATTATATATATATATATATATATATATATATATATATACGTTTCTTGACTGTTACAATTAAATGTTTAGTAAAGTTCTTGAGATTCAGGCAATAAATAAAAACAACTATTTTTTTTTTGAGTCTAGCTTTCATAAGATGAAATAAAATAAATTAACACTCTGGTTAAATATTTACAATTTTACAAATAAAGAACAAAAATAGAAATAAAAATTACAAAATCCAATAATTGCAGGAGAAAGAATAAAAACCTATTTACATCTACTGAATGCACTTATTTTTTTTTTTTTAGTGAAGTTTTGCTAGTCAGTATCATTCTGGAGGGAAAGGAGGTATTGAAAGAGAAGGGATTTAAATGTGGACAGAGATGGAGCATTACGGATATTACAGGGTAGTGAATTCCACAAGGAAGTAGCACGGGAAATGAAGGAGTGGTCAAATGATGTACTCTTATGGGAAGAAGTATACAGGTCAGAGGAGCGAGATCTTGTAGTGCGGCAGGAGACCGAGGATCTGAACTGGAAGATGTTATAGATGTAGGAGGGATTCCGAGAATTGATGGTTTGGTAGAGGAAGGAGGCTAGGAAGTAATTTATGCGGGATGAAGGATAAAGCCATTTTAACTCTGTATATAGATGTGATGTGTGGGAGGCTTTTGGAACCCTAAAGATAAACCTAATGAAACAGTTCATTAGTCTCCTTAGTTTACTCTCGAGTTCCGCCGTCAAGCCACCATATGCAACGCAGCTGTAGTCAAAATGGGGTAGGATAAGGGAAGAAACCAAGAGTTGACGAGTAGGTTTCGGAAGGGAGTCCTGGGAAGAATGGAATAGCTTAAGGATGGATATAACCCGTCTAGAAATTTGGGAGATATGAGGTTTCCATGAAAGGGTTTGGTCAAAGGTAATACCAAGGTTTTTGACTGTGGGGTGGAATTGAATAGGTTGGGAGTTCATTGACAGTATCGGGAGGTGGGGAAGGGATCTCAGATGGGTATTAGAACCTATGATAATAGCCTGCGTTTTTTCTACATTTAATTTTAATTTGTTGTCAGAGGCCCACTTGCAAATGCTATTAAGGTCTTCTTGGATAAGGGAGAATGATTTAATTAAATCAGAGGGATGGAAGGATAGATATATCTGGAAATCATCCGCGTATAGATGGTAGGAACAATAGTGAATGGAATTTGGTAGATCATTTATGTAGGCACAAAAAAGAGTAGGACAGACACTGGAACCTTGGGCTACCCCTGATGTCAATGAAAGGGAAGAGGAAAGTGGCTGGTTTGGTATGGATACTATTTGGGTTCTACTATAGAGGAAGGAATGAAACCAGAGGAGAGAGCTTGAGGAAAAAGATAGGGCTTTTAGTTTCGTGAGGAGAATAGAATGGTCTAGGGTGTCAAAGGCTTTGGTAAAATCTAGAAGGATAAGGACAGTTACTTTTCGTTCGTCAAGGGCAGTATGTATGTCATTAGTAATTTTTGTTAAGGCTGTCTGAGTTGAATAACCAGGTCGGAACCCAGATTGGAACGGATTAAGGAGATGAGAGTTTTCTAGGAAATTGGAGATTTGTGATTGAACTAGTCTTTCAAGGGGTTTGGACAGATTGGAAAGTATTGATATGGGACGGAAATCATTAAGTGAAGATGGGTTAGATTTCTTTTGTAAGGGTTGTATTTTAGCTTTCTTCCAGGATGAAGGAAAGGTGGAATTTCGCAAAGAATAATTATATATATGTAGGAGGACTGGAAGGATAGTAGGAAGGCAGAGTTTTGATTAATTTTAGTGGAATACCATCATGTCCAATAGCTTGCGTTTTACATTGGAAAATGGCATCAATGAGGTCTGAGGGTGTGATATAGGAAAAATAAAAATTGGAGGAGTTAAAAGGAGGACCGCTTGGAGCGTAGCTGGCAGAAAGAGATGAGGAGTTTGATGATGAGGTAGCAAAAAAGGAATTCATTTCATTAGGAGTAAAAGAGTATGAAAGCGGAGCATTTGAGGATTTACTAAAGGAAAGTTTTGATAAAATTTTCCATTTTGATTTTGGATCACAGGCACTGGAGAGGGCTTCATGAAAATATTGTGATTTAGCTTTTCGAATGGCAGTTTGTGTCTGATTCCGAAGGGATTTAAACAGAGTGTAGTCGTCCTGAAGTCTAGTCCGTCGAAAACGTCTTCGGGCGGCCTCTCGTCTCTTTTGTAGGTTTTTGATTTCTATTGTGATCCAGGGTGCTGGTGGACGTCGGATTAGGATGGTTTTTAGGGGAGCATGTGAGTCGAGGATGGATAAGAGATTGGATGTGAGGGTGTCAACCATGTTGTCGATAGTGTGGGAGGAATATATAGAGTCCCAGTCCAGAGCGTCAATATCAGTTTGGATTGAGGAAAATGTTAAGGAATCAAGATTGCGATAGGAAATGGTTTTTGGAATGAATGTTGGAGTTTGGATATTGTATGACAGGGATATTAAATCGTGATTAGAAAGAAACGTGATTGGTAACTGGGAAGAGGAAATGAGGTTTTTAGGAGAATCAACTATTAGGAGATCAAGCCAGGTATCAGATGTAAATGTGTGGTGGGTAGGAGAGAATGGTACCACATGTAGGTTGAGGGAAAAAAAAAGGTTTTCAAGATAAGACTTGTCAGAGGAATCGGTAAGGAGATTGGTATTGAAATCTCCGGCAATAATAACATGTGAGTAGAGAGGAACAATGTTGAATAGAGTGGTTTCGAAGTGGGAGTCAAAAGGAACATTGGGAGGGCGGTAAACTACTACAACAAGGATAGTTTGTGAATGCATGGTTATTTCGGTAAACAGGAATTCAATGTGGGGATGTTCAGAAGAAGGGGATAGGCTTAGGACTTTGGTTCGGAAATTATTATGTACAAATATACAAACACCTCCGCCAGTGCGGTTAGTACGGTCATGACGCAGCAGATAGTGGTTAGGAAGGGAGACACTGAGGGAAGGTATTGAAGGCTTAAGCCAGGTTTCAGATATTGCAACGATATGATAAAAATTATCAGAGAAGTACTGATGGAATTCGGTAAAGTGAGCAGGGAGGGATTGGGCGTTAACATGACAGAGAGTTAGGACGCTAGTCATGACAAGGATGCTGGAAAAGAGAAAGGAAAAAAGAAATAGCGGATTCAGAAGACACTAAGCAATAACATGGTATGAAAAAGTAGAAAGCTAGAAATATGGGCAGTAAAGAGAAATTAACTAAGAATAAATGTGAAAAAAGAAACGAATAAGCAATACAGAAGAGTAACGAAGATATAAACGAGAAAAGCAAACATGATGTAATAAGTTTTGCACACATTAAGATGATTAATAAAGAAAAGAAAATAATCAATGAACGAAATGTTTTTCTATTGAGGAATTTGAGTGATGCGATAGACCGAGAGGAGAGCCAGATGTCAGAGCAAGGTATGTGGAAACAGGAGTAGATGCTTCAGGTGAAGACCTCAAGATCCTTAGCTGCGTTAATAAAAATGGCAGGATGGCCATCCTCCCGCCTGCAGCGTACTCTGCCGCCGGAAAACCAAACATACTTCAATTTGCCTGCAGCTTTCTTTTGTCATGCCATCCAATAGAGATGCCTATTGGTGGGAGTCATCTCCTCGCTGAGATAGATATGGTGGCAGTCATTATATATATTTCCAGTAAGCAAGTGGGTAAGGTAATGATCAACCTCAACATGTTTCCCGGCTATCCATGTCGCAATATCTGATATCAAAAGATGGTTATATCTTCCAGAAGAATGAATGCGTCTTTACTATCTTTGTATAGTGGCAATGCTCTCTTTCCTTGCGATTGTGGGCCTATAATCACTCGGTCCTAATCGTTTTTAGCTGTCACCCACCAGAAGGTCGATCGGTGACATGTCAACTATAGCACACACTGCATCATAAGAAGCAGTGCAAAATGCTCTAGTGAGAGGAAACAGCACTTTTCCGGTACCCACTATTGACGGTCTCACTTTGAACGCGTTCGTCCAAAGCAGTGCAGCATATAAAAGAGCAGAGCTAACCACACTAGCAAGGAGTACTAACCAAACTGTACTGAGGTGCGATTGTTGTTAATTAGAATTTTATAAAATTTATCTTATTGTAAAATTTAAAATATAATTATTTTCCTAACGAACATTTACTTAACGACTTAAAAAAAAAAAGGTTTGTAAAAATAGAGATACAGTGACTCACGAAATTGATCAAATGTTTGTAGTAATATTAAAAATTTGTCCTTATCCGGTATGTTGTTTGTCAATACCTATTTTGTTACTTTATTTACATAAATCATTCTTTACTCTTTTTTTGTAATCCTTTTTCCTACCTGTATTGTAAACACTAATCACTTAGCCGTTTTCATAAGTCCAGAAACAGTTCAGCCTACCTAAGTACTGAACCCGAGACCCTTCATGGGTTGTAAATGGTACAGGTTTAAATAAATCTCGATCACATTACAAACATTAAGAGAGATCAAACAATAGGGTAACTCAACAACTGAAAAAACTGAGAAGACATCTCAAATAAAAGTAAGTTTTCTCTAAACGGAGCATGGAAACGACTGTGTGCTTTGGCGTAGTTACTAACTCAAGCTCAAACTCCGAGTCTCCTCCGCATCTTCCAAACTTCTCCTCTTCTCTTCATGACCAGGAATTAAGGAACGATAACTGCTAGCAATCAGACCAACAATAGTCAAATATGTGACTCTGGTTTTTGAAGTTAAACAAGCGGGCTAAATCGGTTCAGGTGTTGGAGTTGGAATAAGGCTGTAATTGCTAAAGTGTTGAACTCGTTATTAAACGAACCATACTAAGCTTCATAGAAAACCATTGGCGTTATTTTTGCGGTTGTCTGCAACTCCCAGACTAAAGTTCATCCTTATTAAAAAATTATTTTTTTTTTTATTTTTTAAAGTTGTCAATCGTAATTTTCTTATATCAGTTATTGGTGGTAATAGTGTATATGGTTTGAATTTCACATAGAGATCAGTCCGAAATTGAATATTTACGATTCATTAGAAATAATAAAACCTATCAAAACCAATTCAGATTTTTATTTAAATTATCAGATAAATATTTCCAACAGTCCTATTGTAAAATTCTTTTCAGTTGGAAGAGAAAAAAACCCAACCAAGAAAACCTAAAGAACAGCTCATCTACCTGACCCGTTTGTCAATTAATACTCACAAGGGGAGGACACATTCAGTCTCTCACGGATCTTGTTGGCAATTTTTTTCTAGGTTCCTGGTCAAAAAATATTAGACACGTGTTTTGCCGTTCCGACCAATGGGCCCTAGAAGCCGAGAAAAAAAATAAAATAGCATTAAACTAATTTATTTTATATCTCGAGTTTAAAAAATGATATCGACATGGTTCTTGCACCAAGATTTTTAGTTTGGATTGCAAATTAAAGAAAAAATACATTCGCTCCATAGATTTTGGTTTAGATTAATTAAATTCTAAAAAAATGATTAGTTTTTCAAGCAAAATACCTCTATAGATTTTTTTGCACAAAAATTGACATCAGATTCTAATTTAGCACCCTCAAAAACATTAAAAAACGCTTATTCATCAAAATCAAAAAATATCATTTTTTTTACCCTCTTCGAGGAAAATGAAATTTTTTATAGACTTTCATCTGTTTGAACTATATAGTCTTTCAGGTATTTCTTACGACAGTTGAATGGGTCCGTTCTAAGCGACAAACAAAATTTTGAGTAATCAGTGAAAGAAAATCATAATTTAAAGTTCTTGTTAGTTTTGTAAGTTAGATTTTTTTTTTCAACTTGTAATTTGTTATATTTTCATGTATAATAACATAATGGATTGCTATATCATACTATAATGTACTATTTATAATGCATTTAAAAACCTTTAAAATGACCACATCGGAAATTTTGTCGCTTAGAACGTTTTTTGGTGGACCCATTCAATTATCTTGTCTTTGGCACTTTATTTATATATGGTAAGCTATTTATGATGAATAAGTTACAATTTTCAAATGTTTCATTAGTTTTAATTTTTAAACTATTATTTTAAAAAAATATTTTCAAGTAGTCATATTTGGGCTATCCTCAGTTGGCTAACGGTTCTTATTTTGGTGATATTAATGCTATATATTAAATAATCTTCCGGCTGGGGGTTGTTGAAATTTGAAAATTTCATAAATGATGGGCTATGTCTTGTATTTAAAATACGATCAATGTCTGTTGATAATAACTGATTAGTGACTTTTTCTATTATGTTATTTTTGTTAGATAATATTTTTTGTGGATTGAAAAAATCTTGAAAGTGTTCTGGGATATTGCCGTTAATGGTTAATTGTTTAATTTGAGATACCCAGTCATATTGAAAATCTGGTTTATTGGTATGTAAATCTAAGAGTCTTTCGAGGCAGATATGGGGTAGCCGATTTTCTGGGAATGCCATGATTTTAATTGAAATATTTATTTAGTACTGGGATGAATAGCGGATTCCGTCCTGTTTCTAATATTTAAATATAATTTTGTGGGCATTTGGGCCAAAAATATAGTGTTTTTAGAAATTTAAGTTGAATATTTTCAATAGTTTCCAGATAGTTTAAACTGTAAGATCTGAGCTGCATACAGAAGTAATGAAGAGTCCATAGCATCAAAAAGAACCATTTTTGTTCATTATGCCCACATAATTGCTAATAAGAGGGGGTTTGGAGCTTTCCGGTCACATTTGGTGGTATTACGTGACATACCACCTCTCCTCCAAGAGGCAGTTAGTGTGGACATAGACTTTGGAGGCAAAAGTCACGTCAATCTTCGTTAAGAGAAATAGCGTCTTAGGATTTTTAAAAAAACATAGATATCCGTGGCGCAATGTCTGTTAACCCACGGTGTCTAAGACTAAAGTAATGACAGTGAAGAAAGCCATCGAAAATCGCCCTGCCCTATACTGAGTGGTGAAACCTATCATTTTCTTGTATAATTAAGTGAAATTATTAACAATGTCTTATTTATTCATTTATTAATTATGCATTTGTATTTTAAAAGCTTGAGAATGGTTCAGATATAGTATAATTAATTATTTTTTGCTAGTTAATTTTAGCAAAGCGTTTATTAGTTTCTGAAAGGGGGATAAAATATGAGGTATCAAAGGTAAACTGAACTTGTTAATGTATGGATTTTTTATTTTTATTTATTTTTTTATTAACAAATTTGATTTGTTCCGTTGTCATTTCTTTGATAATCGTCTTAAAATCAATTAGTTGCTTCCATTAATAGAAAATATTTGTTTACAAAGAATAATTTATCTGTTCTGTTCTACCTGCCCTATGAAAAGCGTTTGGTTTCGGCTGAGTTCGCAATGAATTACTAGCCTCCGCTACAAGTACCATTTCACAAAGGAAGCAACAACCGGGATATTTTGTTTATTTGTTACGAAAAAAGACCGCAAAAGCTGCACAAATTGCATAAAGTACCAAAAGTCCATTTTTTCAGATCATCAACTAAACATATGTATGTAGTGCACAAATATTATCTTTTATTTTTATGTATATTAGCATATGTTAATAATTTATACTTATGCACTTCAGATAAAAATAATAAATACTCATAACAATTACTAATAATATCTTTTAGTTAGGGCACACCAGTACCGTACTCTACCTAATCTAGCATATTTTTTAAGGATTCCTCTACAGGATTAAGATTACTAGTTAGGCATTAAGTAAAATTCTCACACACCTCTTGAGAATGTAATAACAGAATTTCTGGATGTCATAACTTAAGAACAATTAAGTACTTAAAATTCTGAAATCAAAAATAAATAAAAATACACATTTCATAAATTATTCCATGCTATAGTGCTAAGAGCAAAAATAAAATTCTAGAAGCTGTGAATAATATACTTTGAAGAGATTCTTTCCGACTAGAAATAGATGGAAGTTGAACTGGAGGTGAACCTTCCGTCATGTTCTCTATTGTCTCCGAATCCTTGATCTTATCTCAACATCTCAAAGGCGATCTTTCGGGGAATCGTTTGTTTTCTTTCCCGGAGTCGATGCTATTCTTGGCGCTCCGCCATATCCCAGTGGCTTTGGTTAACATAGCTACTTCCAGCGGCGTAAACAGCCCTCAAGTAATGTTTCTTCCTATTTCTTACAAATTTAAAAATATGCAATACAATCCAGTTAGATCTTGATTAATCCATATATGACAACAAAAACAAGTATAGCCCAGTACGTGTTAAACGCTTTGTTTTCTCAAACTCCACAAATGGCGTAAAAAGAGATTCCAATATATTTACTTTTATTTTTTCTCAAATTTAATATAGTCCAGTCAATATACATATCACAGAGTGCATAAAATACGCGATAATTTTTTACTTCACAGCTTTGTTAGGAGTAGTTTACAAGTAATAGTAGTAAAAAGAATGTTTATCTCACTTTTTGTCAAACATTTGCTTCAAGTGCCAAAAACATATGTATCAAATTAAAGTAAATTAATTGCTCTACAACTTTGATTCTGTCATTTTTTCTTAGAAACAATCCTGGAAGGCACTACAAGCAAATGTTTGACAAAGAGTTAGGTAAAAATAATTTTTTTTGAGCAAATAATCGATTTTAAATAACATATATCTCGAAAACCGTTAGAAATTCGATATGTATGTATAAAATTAATTTTATAGATAATATAATTAGCGTTAATTTTTATCTGAAACATATTTTTCTGAAGTCCACCGTTTTCGAAATATAATCAAAAAACCCAAAATTGGGACCTTCTCACCTCCCCCCCACCGTTAGCTCACCCCCAGGGGTGAAGCCTTTTAGTATATTTATCTTCTATCTACTTCTAACGAAGCAAAGAGGTAAAAAATAACTCCATATTTCATGCACTCTACACCCCTCATTGACTGGACTAATAAAGATTTTTAAATTAATATTTTAACAGAATATTTTATTTTTTTTTAGCACAAAGGAAGATAAATTAAATACTTTATATAATTTATAGTACATTTTTATCCCATATTTTGTAAAACACCTCACTATCCCAATCCAATGGCTTGGACTCCACCGGCCCAAATACTCAATATTATAAGCTCAGGTAGTTCAACATATGTTTTTGACCAAAAATAAGATGAACGACTAAAACTAATGAAATTATGAACAAAACTGTGTCCAGAAGGTAAATAGATCTCTACGTAAAAATATTAAGATTTTTTTTTTTTAAATTACCTTCTTTTTTTTTTAATTTTTAATAGTATATATTATTATTTGTTGATTATCTACTATATGAAAATTTAACTCATCATTCATAAAAAAAAAAAAAGAAAAAAATTAACACACCTTGTTTGTTTTATATAAATAATATCTAGGTTGGACTCAGAAAAAAAAAATACAATTGTAACCTAAAGGCAAGTACACATTTACAGGTATACCCGTCACAGGTAACCTTTCTTTACTGAGAAATAAAATACTAGGTCAAACTGAGAGATTTGATGAGCAATAATTGCCAGTTTTTGAGGGAAAAGAAAAAGGTATAGGTCTACCTTTTTACCTGTAGGTATGTACCTGCTTTAAGAAATTATTATTTCTATTATTACTATTATTATCAACGCTACACAACGATATGGATATCAGCCGGTTTATTAAGCTCTCCTGGTTACGATAGGCAGGTCATGTTGCCAGGATGAATACCCGCGAAGGCTCTTACTGAACAAATGGTAAGAGGCCTATTGGAAGACCTAAACTACGATGAAAAAATGGTATTGCTGCTGACATTAACTCTACTTGGTGTGAGAAACTGAAAGGCGGCAGCACTCAACCCTGAAGACTGCTAGAGCAAGCCTAGTCTCTACTATCAGGAACATAATTCTAGGCTAATAATAATTATTACTGATGAGACCTGTATTTCACTATCTCCTATATTAGTCCAGGAGGCCTCCACATGGAAATTTGATTGGAAAGACATGAATATATTTCCTAACCCATTTCATAGTATCCTCCGCCTTGTAATGATACATCGTGGTTTGGCAGCCTGTATCAGTCGGAACGCGGTGTCGCCACACAAAATAGAAAAAAATAATTGGAAAGGTATGTTCTTGAATTTGGTCTCATTTTTTGTTGTTTCCTTTTCTAAACACGAATCAAGTGGTCTGGCAGCCGAAAGCCGTCGGAAACATGCCGCCAGACCGGTTTTTATGCATCGAAAAACTGACCCGAAAAGAAAAAAAAAAAAATGTATCCACTATGTTTTAATATGTTGTTAGGACTCATAAGAGTTATTAAAACCCAAGTTTCTAACCCTCAAAACCAAAAAAATGTTTTGTAGTACCCGAAAAACCACGAATGTTGGCACTATTTTGTTTACCCATTAGAAAAACTATCACGACCTCAATTCAATAGGTCACTTTTGATTTGCCTTTTCATTTATTTTACATTGTAGCTGTAGTCATGTAGTCATCCTTGTTGCTTGTAAAGCCCTGATAAGACTGCAAAGCAAGTTTGCTGGACAATTAAAATAAAATAAACTTTTGTTTTGATTTGCTGATTTTACCCTAACCAACTACATCTCCTATAATTTGCTTATATCTCGTAAAATATGAAAATTTGCTGGACCTAGCATTTTCACATTATTAAAGAGCTCTAAATTTTTGTCAGTTTAAGTCTAATTTCATTTCTGTAAATTAATTTATTGCGGAGATAGAGCTCTCCGAAAATGGTGTTATCATAAAATTTGAAATTTTTCTGTAGAGTCAAGTTCTCGGCCGGATACTGATTAAAGTACTGGGTTTTACAAAAACACCTTCAAGAAATAATTTAAAGAAAATGTAATTAGCTTTAATTTGAGCTCTGAAAGATGACCGTAGGTATGATAGTTTTCTGAGAAGGAGGAAAAGATTGGAAATTAGGAAAATCGGTTTTGGAGAGCAAAATAATAAATACTGGTTTGACAAGTGTGTGAGTCGGTAGGAACCATCCTATTTCTTTTTTAATTTCTTATTATATACATATAAGTATCTATCTATTTTTTTTTAAGTGTAACAATGCCAGAAATTTCGCTGTGAGGAAAGTTCCGCTTTGCGGTTCTTCACGAAAACGCATTTGTAGGTACTCTTTTAGCTATAACTACAAAACTTATTGTCCGATTTGAAATTTACTTTTTCCATCTGAAAGCTAATTAAATTTACTATTAGCTCCTGTAAAGTGTTGATCAAGTCCTGTAAACTAATCATGCTAGTATGCAAAATACCGCTGTTATGAAATCCAACATTTTTGTTACATTTTTCGCTATAACTCCAAATATATATGTCCGATCCCAAATTCCTTTTTTTCATATCAAAGCTAATTTAATTTATTATCAGATCCAATATATGAAATTTCAATTAAGATATGTAAAATACCCAAGCTTTGGCAAAATATGACGATTTTGACATGTTCAGTGACCTGGGAAAGGTAATTTACGAATTTTATGTGACAGTAAACTGATTAAGCTTTAATATGAATAAAAAAAGGAATTTGGGATCGGACAAATATTTTTGGAATAACAGCAAAAATGTGCCAAAAAATGTTGGATTTCATAACAGTTAGCGGTATTTAGCCTACTGGCATGGGTAGTTTACGGAACAAAATTTTATGTACAGGAGCTAATTAACTAGTAAATTTAACTAGCTTACAGATAGAAAAAATAAATTTCAATCGGACATATATTTTCGATGTAATAGATAAAGGAGTACCTAAATGTGCGTTTTCATTCAAAGCGAAACTATCCTCGCAGCAAAATTTCTGGTGCTGGCACACCTTTTTAAATTCTCGTAAATAAATAGATACTTACATGTATATAACAATAAATTGAAAATGAATTGAAATAGGTTGGTTCCTACGGACTCACACACTTGTCAAACCAGTATATATGATTTTCTCTCCAAAACCGATTTTCCTAATTTCCAATCTTTTTATCTTTCTTAAAAAAAAAACTAAAGAGTCAATTACAGAAAAATTTCAAATTTTGTGAAAACTCCTTTTTCGGAGAGGTCTAGGGATACAATAAAAATGAAACCAAACTCAAGAACATATCTTGAAATTGAAACAAATTAATGTCTTTCCAATTAAATTTGCATGTGGATGGCTCCCGGTGTATATAAACTGATTACCTGTAACTTCATAGCCTTAGCATTAGGTTATTACTGACCTGTAACAAAGAAAAAAGAAAATTATTGGAATGGTTAATACACACACACACACACACACACACACACACACATATACATGTGTGTGTTTTTATTTTATATATATTATATATATATGTTTTTTTATTTTATATATATTATATATATATGTGTTTTTATTTTTTATATATATATATATATATATATATATATATATATATATATATATATAAAATAAAAAAGTTCTTTATTTAATCTAGGACCTTAAGTCTCTTAAGAGTAAATAAATAATTATGTACAGCCAAGAGCCATCAGAGCCTTAAAATAAAATAATATTTTTAGAACAAAATAACAAAATAAAAACAAAAAAAAATATTATTAAAAAGTAACAGAAAATTATAATCAATTTTCTTACGAAAACAATAAAATTTCATAAATATAAATTTCTTGTATTTTATACAACTAAAAGGTGGCTGTTGATATTTTTCGGTGGAGGGGGTCTGGATGGATAGTAGGTGGTTAAAGAAGTGGTATTTGAAAGTTGAAAGGGTAACTGAATAATGTTGAGAGGGATGGAGTTCCAGAGAGAAGAGGATGGGATAAGAAAAGATCTGTCTAAAATGGCTGAATAATGAGAAGGAGTATACAAAACTGAGTGATAGGAACGGATTTGGTGGGTAAGAATTAAAGAATTGAAGGAGTTCGAAAATGTAAGGTGGACGTTGGGATAGGACGGTTTGAAAGAGAAAGGACGCCAGAAAATAAAATGAATAAAACAGTTAAATAGTCTTTTAAGTTTGGCTTCGAGATCCCCAGAAACACTCCCATACATAGCAGAGCAGTAGTCGAAGTAGGGGAAGATGAGAGAGGTAACTACGTTAGTAACCTGCGGGTTTCGAAAGGAAGAAGGTGGCGAGCGTAATTGAGACGCATTAGGATAGGGATGGTGCTGCGGGAAATATGCTTTTTCCAGGATAGGGTTTTATCAAAAACGACTCCAAGATTTTTGACCGAGGAGTATAATTTGATAGGATCACTGCTCAGAAAAAGGGTGGGAATAGGGAATATACATTTTATTTTTTCTTGATCGTGTTGTAACTTCTATAGAAGAGGTGTTTTCTTTTAGAATTGTGAATACATTTTACAAAAATTTCATTAAATACAGTAAGTTGTATAAAACATCAACATGAAGAATCTAAAGAAAATGAAACACTATTTATGTTATTAATTTCACTGAGTTTCTAATAGTTGGTAGACCGTGGCAACAAAAAAGAAGTATTGGAAAGTAATGTTCATGTTTTGCCACTATGTAAAAATGTACAGAAAATATATTTTTTATTATATGTTTTTTTCTTTTTATTGCCACCGAAAAAATAAATTGTTGAAAAAATAGCAACTAATACTTGATTCTTTTTTTTTTAAATCAGTCATATAAAGAATGAACGATATTATTTTAACTTTTCACTTGATATAAAATAGTGTATATGTCTCTTATACTCTCAACACAAATAATTTTTAACGATTTAATTTTACAGGAAAGTATTACTAAATGGTACAAGTACATGGCGACAATTAATTTAAATTTTCTTATAACGATAAATACTTTTTTTGAAAAAATCAATGAATCCAATGATATCCAAGAAAACTTAATGTAGCTGCTAAAAGCAAGATTCAGGAAAAAAAATAACCAGAAGAAATAAAAGATCAGGAGAAACGGGAATATAGCACCGACATTTTTCGCCCATATTTTAGCCGAAAGTAATAGTCCAATTCACTTTAGAGTGAGCACGCCAGCCCATAATGTAAACTTTTATAGAAAATATTCTCCATTGGATAATCAAAAGCTTCACAATAAGATGATATCTTTATGCCTTTTACTCTAATCATAAGCTCTGGAAAAGAGTGCCTACTGCCCCACTAAAACCACAATTTATGGCACTCTCTCTTGGCCGGAAGGGTAACAAATTCACCGTATAATAGGGACTAGAGAGATAAAAGAAGTGAAATCATAAAGGGTATCAACTCACCCGAATTATATATAATTATACAGTTAATTTAAATAAATTATACTACTACCAATATTAATAAGAATTAAGCAATTAAATAATACAAATAAATCATCTAGTGCAAAAAAATGTATAGCCTCTGATATACAATATATAATATGTAACATTAATGTACATATTTTATATTATTAATTTCTTCTATCAAGAATAATTTGAAATTTGTATATGTATATGTATATGTATATTGTCACCTAATTCTAACAGTTTCCATAAACCTGTACTGAGATTCTACATTTCATTTTAATAATAACAATAAAAAGTTGGTTGTTAATTCATTTATTTAATCTTTGTTTATTTTATTTATTTATTTATTCTTTATTTTTTTTAATTGTTTGTGATTATTTAAGTTAGTTCCCTTACAGCAGTAACACTGTCGGAAGGGATTTTATTTATTCCTGTACACACTATACTTAATCCCACATAATGTATATGTACTTTCTATGATTTCCAATTTGATTATCATTCTTTATTGCAATTTAAATATAAAAAATAAAACAAGACACATAAATAAAAAAAGAATGAGAAATTATACAAATTTAAAAACACAAAACTAAACAACATACTTATAACAGGAACATAAACACCTCAATAATATTTGATTAGAAATGATTTATGAAATGTATAAATTACAAAGATATCAAAGGTATTTCATATTAATATCTCCTCCAATTTTTGCAATCACTTTTTACAATTTTTTTTTTTTGTATTAATATATTGAAACTTACAACTGTGAGAAATAGATAAGTCAAGTAAATGTGTTAATTGTTTGTTTATTTTGTTTAACCTCACTTTATGCTGCCATGGCTAATCGGACGATGCTACGGTGGGATTCCTAACTTTTGCCTATCCAGGTATAATTAGGATGAGGATCTTTAACGAGTACCTGACATCGCACAGGCTCGGGATCCCCATTTTACGTCCCTTCCGAAGGACGGCATAGCTAAGGATTTTTTACTACCTTTAAAAAATCCTAAGGTCATCTGCCGAGCTCCGAACCCGCGATCTTGGGTTTAGTAGGTTGCTATACTAACCACTACACTACAGGTGACCCCGTAAATGCGTTAATAACCATTAACGAAAGTCTCTAAGCCATTTTATTTTCAGACACCTCAGAGGATTATCGGGAATTCAGTGGGAAGCATTTTGAGATACTAGCGTATTTGAGTGGTTAAGGAGCTTCCAATGGAAGGATAGGTATCTGGTTTGGGCTAAATCAACAACATCTGGAACATTAAGATCTTTATGTATATTGGTTTATTGATGACAAAGTAAGGAGTATTGAGGATTTTTTGAAGGCTTTTGGATCAGAAGGATTGGATACGAGATGAATTGGATGCTTTAGCGGAGCCCCAAAGCTCAACTTCATACGTCCAAACAGGTCTAATCGCAGTCATGCAAATAGGTTTTTTGTAATTAATTGGGAGCTTTGAACGTTTATCTAGTAAATGTTGAAGTAGTCTGTGCCGAGGGAAGTTTCTTGTCTTTTCAGTCTTGAAATAAGATTTTTTTAAAATATTTTAAGGTCTTCAAACATACTCATTAAATATTGTCCATCCACTGGCCAAAGTCCTAGTTTCTGTAAGTTAATTATTTATTTATTTTAGGTTTTTTGATATGAAATAATCCTATATAAAAATCAATTTTTAACCGCAACCTCTTGAATATATGTAACTTTTTGGTTTACTTATGATATCCACCATAATTATTAAAAGTTAATTTTTTTCTACAAACCTTAATTTAATGTTTGTACAATAAATTACTTTTCAAAAATAAAAAACTTTAAAATATAAAAATTTTAACTCCAAAAAGACGACGTCTCTTCATTTAAAATTAATTGACCTAAAAAGTTAAAACTTATGGCATTCTCTTCAGATTTTTATTGTATAATATTTGGCATAAAACATTTCTGTATTTAAGTTCTTTATGTGTTTATTTTTTTCAGAAATATTATGTAAAATGTTTTTTTATACCTACAATAGGCCCCTTTCGTATAAGGTATATTTTTGGTGGATAAACTTACTAAACATAGAATTATAATTATTTCGATTTTTTTTACTGTATTAAATAATCAATAATTATCTTAATTTTTGTAGTAATTATTTTATGTATCGTTTTGGTTTTAGATGGAAAAAAAGAAATTTTAGGTCAAACAAATAGTTTCGGAGTTATAGCCAAAAGAGTACCGATAAATGTGTTTTCGCTGAGAAATGTTTAGTCAGTTTAGAAAACCACCCGACTACATCAGTTTCCATTTAGGCTTATAACCTACTAGGGGTAATTTAGCTGTAGTATAAATTTCAGATGTGTTTTTTTTCATTGAATGAAACATCAAAATTTAGCCACTTTGTACCCAAATTTCATCAGAAATGCACCCGCTTGGGACCACAAGCCTTGGCGATCTTGGCTTGTACCCGACAAGGACTATTAATTACGTTCGTCCATTGAATAAATATGTCATTGGCTCTTAGACTACATATATCACAATATTGATTCTTTGACTTTTAACCCTCAGGATTTTCCCCAAATAATGTTTCCCAATTTATAGAGTCTGGATGTGCATTAGACCTGGGTATTCAGACCTTAAAGTCAATCCACGGTTATAATAAAAGAAAATATATTTTTTGCTGGAATCGAACTCGGAACCAAGAACTTGATAGTATTATAGTAGTATACTTGATAGTGACTTCAACAAAAGGATTATTTTTTTATTAAAATTATTATATCGAAAAATGCAATAAATGCTATAAATCACAAAGACTCGCTAATTAAAAAAAGGCAAACGGCTTTTTATTTCCTATTTAAGAAAATAATCTCACCTGAGGGTTATTGTTTTCCTTCTTAAGAAATCGCTCTTTTAAATTTGAACTTTTTTTTCCACATTATCATTGGTGTCATGCTCTAATGCGATGCCAATATCCTGAAGGACAAGAAGATAGATATTGGGAGGAGTAGAAGATATTGCTGCCACCTGGTCCGGTGTCGGGAGATGTTTTGGATTCCACGCTCCGCCGGCTCGGCTTATTGCTGACCCTTCCACTCCAACATACCGATATCTTTCCGTCCCTTATTTTGCATAATCGTAAAAGTTCACCGCAAGTTTCAGGGCTATCCTTCCCAGTCCAAGTGTTTATCTAATTCAATATGTTTTCTGGGTATATAAGTTGTATAAACATTAAAAATTAAAACATAAGATGTAAAAAAAAAAAAGTTAACACCCTTTTAATATGTCAGTAAATGTGTAAGACATTTGATTATCAAATTTCATAAATATTGGCTTTCATTCATAAATAGTCAACAAACAGAAATGTGACCATAAGGACATTTTCTTATTTAGTTTTGTTAAGTGTAAATAGTTTAGTTTTAAAGTCTCCCCACAAGATTTAGGTGAGCCCAGCGAGGAGATTTACAATAGAGCAGTCGTCACGAGTGGAGTAGGGATGGGATTCGTCCCCCCTCCACTATACTACCCTAAAGTTACAACTAAATGCTTTTAATTTCTTATTTTTTACGTAAACCTATTCTCGTTGAGTTTTTGTTTTGTTTATAAATTCATTCCATATTAAGTATGCCTTTTTGTTCTGCAATTGGATGTAAGAACAACAAGACTGGGACTAAAAATGATAAGCAGCTTAGCTTTCATAGGTAAGTAACTAACGCAAATTTTTTTCATTGTACCCAGTCAAATTTAGTTCGCGATGGTGTTAAATACAATGACTTTTTTATAATAAACTCCACGTCAAAAGTATCCCAATACTTTGAAACATTTGAATTAAATAAAAATTTATACACTGTGTTTAAAATAATTTTATTAGGTATACCTGCATCAGCAGTAGTCTAAAATAATGTTGGTGAGTTGGGAACTGAGTTAGCTCTGGGTAGTATAGTAGTGGGAGAATACTAGTCCTACTTGCCTGTAATTCCGCCCTATCTCAATAGCAGCTATATTTGTATTTCTCCTCGCTGGGTGAGCCCCATATCTTAAATATAAACTCTCTCAAAAACCCTCACCTCAAGATAAGATAAAGTTTCTGGAGGCCTTACAGTGTACCCAGTACAGAAAAACGCTTAACATCTATAGAAATTCCCAATCCTTTTAAACACAAGAATTTTATCCAATAGGGGCTTGGAAAAAAAAAATGTCTCCTAATACAAAATAAAAAAAATTAACCCGGATTAGACCCTCTATTTAAAGTGTTACTTTCTGGGAAAAATAGGAAGATGCTAACCTTGAAAAACGTTTATGTGACTAACATGGTCTATAAATAATAATTCAATATTGAAATTAAAATTCGATTTTAAATATTGTCATAAACCCTTTATTCTATTTGTAAATACTAGACACTAGAATTTTTATTTATTTATTTAAATATTATCAATATTTAATTTGCATGAAATCTCAGAATAAATATTTAAACAAAAAGGAGACATATCAAATGAAATTACTATCATTAAAGTAAAAGAAAATGAAGAATTGAATTATTCATCTATTACTATTATACGTATAAAAGGACAAGCCTTTTTTCGTTTGTGTGACTAACCGTGAAAACTACCGAACCAATCTCTAACGAATTTTAACCACATCTTCATGGTCCAAGGAACGTTAAGCAATAATAAAATTTAAAGATTTTTAATCATATTGTCATAATAAAGCGATAAATATTTGGTGCGCACTGAGGTTTGATAATCCACCGATAGGGGGCGAGCACCATTCGAAAGAGGTTACAAATATAAAATGTTATATAGAGCCAGAAATTTATGATAAAATTACTTATTTTCAATTCAAGTGTTATTTAAAAAGCTATACATACATGGAGCGACATGTAGATCTATGTGCAGTTTAAAAATCGACCGACATGTGGTCATCTGCAATAGAATTTACAATCATAAAACTATTAAACCCAACTGTACCAAATTTTAATTACATCATGACAGAAACTAGGTTTGCCAAACTGCCATATACTTTTAAGGTTAGAAATTAAAATCCAACCGGACGGATCAATAAAATTATTTCTTCCAAATTGGATATCTAATTATGCTTTTACGTACTCTTCCAACACCAAATCATTGCAATTTTAATCAGGTTAAAAATTGCTACCTTGCGTAAAAATATCATTGAAGATATAATGCTAAAAAGCATACTTCAATACAATTGTTTTATCACTAAACAAATAATATTCAGTTACTAGTTAAAATAATCTAACAATAAGTTATTTATTTATTAGAGCGGGCGGAGCAGTGACCGGGTATAGCTAGTCTAATATAATACGATAGTCATTTTTTTTTCGTTTTGTCTCTTTTTGTGTATACAAACTTACTCTCCTTTGGAAATAAACAGTACAATCATACAGGTAATAAAGAACATAAGGGTATAGATGGTAAAAAGGAATAATTTATCTTCTACAGACAAATGAATCACAGGTAAGCGAAAAAAAATAGAAAACATATGAGCATTGACGGTCAAGATGGCAACCCCTAAAACCTGTTCCTTGTTATTATTTCTTTAGCCGACAGGCTCAAAGGGTCAAGTTTTTTTTATATAATTATTTTAAGGACGGCGCTGGAATCGGAGCAGAGGTAGGTGGACAAAAAGGTAAGCCACTCTCCCTAACAGTCCCTATTTTTACTAAATAAATAGTAATTAAAACTGATTAAGAACACTAAAAAATAACAGATCACTAATTAGTAGGAGGCTTTTAGTTTTTTGCTCGTCGACTTACTTTCCTAATAACTTCCACCCAAGCTGCTTCAGGTACTTAATGAGTAACCTAGCCCTCAACTACCCTCGGACTGTTAATCTCCGATTCCACACCGTTAAACCGACAAGGAGACACGCCTAGAACAGGCCCGACTTCCAAACTCCATTAAAGTACAATAAGAGGGGAAATGCAAACGCGAGGCAATAACCCGGACCACATCGGACCCTAACTATCCTTAATTATCGCCGGGGTCCAACGGGTCCAAATGGGAGCAGTCTCCAGGCACCTGCCTTCCAAATGGGCTGTCTTCAGAGGAAACCCAATTCCCAAGGGTTGCTCCACCGGCAACAACTAGCTCTGACAGATCCCCACTTTTACCTTCCTACAGTGCCTCGAGCAATTCCCTCTAACACGGCGCCCGCTCTCAGGCGTTATTTCATATTTTAGTTTCTCTGCAAGAGTCTGTCTTATCTATTTAATCCCCATCCCATTAGATAAAGACTATATCCCTGCTTATTCAGAAGCTTTTACCTTCCAACACTGAGAAAAAATTACGTAAAGAACCTGAAAATTAAACCTGAAAACTGCACTGGGGTACAGGTGTATAGTCCAGTCATTTTAGAAGTTTAATAAATCTGTGAAAAATCGACATTGATATCGTGCCGACTAAAAAAGGTATAAAGGTCAGAAGGTCCTTTAAATTAATTAAAATTTTATATATGGAATCTGATAATAAATTTAACCAGCTTTGAGATAAAAAAAAAAAAAGGAATTCAGGATCGGACAAATATTTTTGGAGTTATAACGAGAAATGTGCCGAAAAAAATATGGATTTCACAATAAGAGTTCTCAGCGTGCTGGCATGATTGTTTTACGGGACTTCATCAAAACTTCATATATAAGGTCTGATAGTAAGTTTTACTAGCTCTCAGCTGAAAAAAAAAACATATTTAAAGTCAGACAAATAGTTTTGGAGTTATAGAGTACCAAAAAACATGTTTTCGTGGAAACTTGGCGCTTTCATCAAAAAACGATTGATATTAGAGAAAAATTCAAAAGGAATTTTTTTGTATATAATTGCACGATAAACAATTTTTGATATAACCTCGACTGACCTCCGAGCAATAGGTCGCGAGATATTCACGGATAACTGATTTTCGTGACCTTTTGACCTTTATAACGTTTTTAGCCGGCACGATATCAATGTCGACTTTTCACATATTCATTAAAATGCCTTAATAAAAGTTTGTACAAAAATTCAGCTCATTAGGAATATTTCTGCAGTTGAAACCTAAAATGACTAGACCAGTAACCCAAATCAGCCCCAGAGGGTGAGAACTTTTAAAATATTCAGTCCTAAACTGTTCTTCATTATTGTCAGTTTGCTTTAGCTAATTTCTAAAATGTTAATCGAAAAACTCGGACTTGGGGTACACACTATACCCCAGTGTAGCATCTGTGTAACTGTCTTTTTTTATTAGAACATTATATATTTATACCAATCTGGCCGTGTTATTAAAGACTTTTCAATATATGTATAGTGAATAACATTTTGTGATTAGTATGATATCGCTTTATCAAAAAAAAACAAGATTCTCTCTTCTATTGAGTAAATTCTAGCTAGTACTGCCATAGATATCGATAGTTATTCCTTTAAAAAAGTTAATTTTTTCACCTACCTGGGCTAAGAATTGAATGATGAAAACAGAGTAATAAATGAAGTAAGAAAAAGAATAATGGCAGCAAATAGGGCTTATTTCGCAAATATAAAACTATCGTCTTAAACCACTAAGGTGCGGCTGTAAAAAACCTTAATTTGGCCAGTCCTAACTTATGGAGCGGAGACGTGGACGTTAACCACCGTGATGAAAAATCAGTTAACTTTTAAGGAAAATTCATGGTCCAGTCTACAATGTACAATCAAATGCATGGAAGCTTTGATCCAATGCCGTGTTGTATTCCTTGTAAAAAGATGTAAATGTGGTCCATTTGATTAAAATACGACGCCTGGAATGGTTGGGTCATATGATAAAAATGCCCACCAATAGAATGCCGAGCAAACTTTGGCATGGCTCTATAACTGGCTATAGAAGAGTTGGCCGACCTAGAAGAGGATGGAGACAGGACATTAAAGAAGATCTAGGGATCCTCGGGTTACAGAAGGCTAAAGATAAAGGTACATGGTTGGACATTGTTCAAGAAGCCAAGGCCCACACCGGGGGCATGGTGCTACGTAGTAATTAGGTATTCAGGAAATTCGTTAACTTTTATTTGGAGGAGACATTACAGTAAAAAAAGGTGATATTTAATAAAATAGTCTGGCAAGGGAGCTAATCAGGCCACACATGCCGGCCCGCCTAGATAGTACAACATTGCATTCTCCACTCTGGCTTCTTATTAGTGAAATACTCAAAATTGAGCTAGCAGTGAAACCAACAACTTCAGCAGGAAGATGTAGATTCTGTTAAAGACCGGAAAATCTGAGTCGAGTGCACGAAGTGATACAAATTAATATCTTTTGAACATCAAATAGTTTCTGAACGTATTTAAAAATTTCTTTTTTCCTATTTTAGTTGTTTTGCATATAACATATAAAATATATATAACTAACAAGGGGACGTTTGCAGTTGTAACTCACAGATTTGAAGGCCGATTTTTGTGTGGGTAGCAGGGACCTATAATAGTGCAAAACTAGAGTTATAGCCGCCAATGGGCATAAGGAGCCGAGAAAAAAAATAAAATATGAAAATCACGTTTTATTTTTTTTCTTAGCTCTTAATCAAGATAGAGAAATGATTCTTTCACTTTCAATAGCAGTTTTGTATGTTATTTTTAATAAAAATAATTTTGTTATGCTCAAGACACTACCTGGCTTTAGGGTGCTCAAAAACTCCAAAAAAATGACAAAATTCCAAGGAAATCCGCTGTAAGTCAGTGGAAACTTTTTTTCATGAGCAACTGACCTCACATTTCGATTTAACGTACCATAAAACCCTTATATGTGAAATTTCATCAAAATCAAAAAATATTAATTTTTTACCCCTTTCGAGGAGGTTCAAATTTTGAAGTTGAGATTTCATCAACAATTTCTACCGGCCACAACAACTGCTGTGTTCAACCGATTACAATAGTAATAGAATCACAAGAATCAGCATACATTCTGCTTTTTATCCATGCATAATACATTGGATTTACTCTAGATTTTAGTGGACAAAAACTGATGTGAATGAAAAAATCCGAGGTCAGCTATAACTTGAGATATCTCAATGAGGGGAAATCCTGCGACCTCCGGATTTGGGCTAAACTATGCAGTTTTACGTCTTCTAGATGACCTTAAAATTTGGTCTTAATCGGTGGCGTTTTTTTCCTTAGATGGGGAATTTGAAAGTAATATATATTTAAAAATATAATATATAAATAAGACGTTTTAAAATGACATATTTTAATTTCAAATTGCATAGAAATCCTAAGATTGATGAATAATAAAATCTTAATATCAGGTTTTGGTTAAAAAATACTTATTTTTTTTTTTAATTGGACTTATTTGAAATTTATCTTGTAAAAACTAAAATAATAATAGAAATAGATAATTTTAAAAAGTCTTATTTATATAATATAGGTGAGGAAAACTTTTAAACTAAAAATTGATATTATTTTCAAATTCCTCATCTCAAAAAACATGTAGAAACTTAATTTTGTCGAAATCAAAAATAATTTTTTTTTTACCTTTAAAATTGTGTAGGATTTTAGTAGGCAAGGGGCAGTAAATTTCTGAAGAAATGTGAATAATTTGCGCTATCTCACATATTTCGCCACCGATTAAGACCAAATTTTAAGGTCATCTAGAAGACGTAAAACTGCATAGTTTAGCCCAAATCCGGAGGTCGCAGGATTTCCCCTTATTGAGATATCTCAAGTTATAGCTGACCTCGGATTTTTTCATTCACATCAGTTTTTGTCCACTAAAATCTAGAGTAAATCCAATGTATTATGCATGGATAAAAAGCAGAATGTATGCCGATTCTTGTGATTCTATTACTATTGTAATCGGTTGAACACAGCAGTTGTTGTGGCCGGTAGAAATTGTTGATGAAATCTCAACTACAAAATTTGAACCTCCTCGAAAGGGGTAAAAAATTAATATTTTTTGATTTTGATGAAATTTCACATATAAGGGTTTTATGGTATGTTAAATCGAAATGTGAGGTCAGTTGCTCATGAAAAAAAGTTTCCACTGACTTACAGCGGATTTCCTTGGAATTTTGTCATTTTTTTGGAGTTTTTGAGCACCCTAAAGCCAGGTAGTGTCTTGAGCATAACAAAATTATTTTTATTAAAAATAACATACAAAACTGCAATTGAACGTGAAAGAATCATTTCTCTATCTTGATTAAGAGCTAAGAAAAAAAAATAAAACGTGATTTTCATATTTTATTTTTTTTCTCGGCTCCTTATGCCCATTGGCGGCTATAACTCTAGTTTTGCACTATTATAGGTCCCTACTACCCACACAAAAATCGGCATTCAAATCTGTGAGTTACAACTGCAAACGTCCCCTTGTAAGTTTTAATAAAAGATTTTGTTAGAAAGTAAAATAATTGTTTTCTTGATATATATATATATATATATATATATATATATATATATATATATATATATATATATATATATATAGTTATGGAAACCCAATGGTATTAGAGATAATAATAATATTAGAGATAGTAACCCCAGACGGATTAAAAACGGATGAAAAAAAGATTGAATAAATTTTTAATTTCCCCATTCCGCGTAATGAAAAGACGACGAGATAATTCCTTGGCATGACGGGGTACTATCGAAAATTTATTAAAAACTACGCTAAAATTACTAGACCGATTTCAAATTCATTAAAAACTAAAATATATGGCACAAAGGAAATTAAGGAGGGATGTCAAACCCTAACGGAAATGATGAGTAACACACCAATTTCAAATTACCCGGATCGGGAACGGCCATTTATACTAACTACAGATGCCAGTAATAAAGCCATCGGAGCCGTGCTCTCACAAAAAGACGAAAATGAAATAGAACACCCAGTAGCATTCGCATCCCGAGTATTACAAAATGCGGAATTAAATTATAGTTCAATAGAAAAAGAATTACTAGCGGTAGTATGGGCAACCCAGCACTTTAAGCCTTATTTATACGGTACAAAATTTCTTTTATGCACGGACCATAAACCTTTAACGTGGATTTTCTCAATGAAAAATGGTAACACGCGTATAATGAAGTGGATATGGAAATTACAGGAATTTGAATTCGACGTTAAACATATTCAGGGAAAAACAAATTACGTGGCCAATGCACTTTCCAGGGGAAGCGACGAATTGAATCATAATAGCGATGTGGAGGAAATGGATGTCGAACAATTATTAAATCAGGAAATAGCGGACGAAAACAATTCCGAATACGACGCAATAATAGAGGACTTAGAAGTGCCGCCGGAAGAAGATTTAGAAACAATCCATTCCCAGGAATCTAGTAATGAACAAGTACGAATTTGTGAACCGGAAAAATTTATAAATATAGAAAAAAATCAAATAGTGATAAAAAGGGGAAATACAAAAATAAATTTTACTAACCATTCGGGAAACGCCGATATGAATTAAACATTTATGCTAAATCAGATATCGCTTCATTATTAGAACAAATACTTGAACCTAATAAAACTTACGGTATAATTTGTAAATCACCTAATGAAATAACCGAGAATTTGTATGAAGATTATTTTAAGACAATACAACAAATAATAGAAACGCAATATCCATCTGTTAAATTGAAAAAATACAAACAAATTGTAAATGACGTCGAAAATCCTAATGAACAAATAGAAATAATAGATAACTACCATCTAGGCAAAACTAAGCATAGGGGTATAAATGAAACGTTTGAAAAACTCAAAAAAGAATATTATTTTCCAGGGATGCAAAATAAAATAGCAGAATATATTAATATATGTGAGACTTGTAAAGTTACAAAATACTACCGTAAACCTATAAAAACCAAATTTCAAATTACACCTACGCCAGAGAGACCGTTTCAGGAATTAATGATTGATATTTTTAATTTTAACAATGCCATAATTTTCACAGCAGTCGACACATTTTCAAAACATTTATTTGCTCAAACTTTACAATCAAAGAACGCAATTAATATCTGTAATGCACTGACTAACTATATGACCTATTTTCCGACACCATTACAAATATCATTAGACCAAGGGACGGAAATGAAAAACAATTTGGTAAAACAGTTTTGTGAATAAAATAATATTATTTTACATTATACCTCAGCTAGCCACTCAAACTCTTTGGGATTATTGAACAGAGTCCACTCTACCCTAAACGAATTATTAAAATAATAGGAAAAGAAAAAGATAAATGTTCGATGCAGCAAAAATTGAGATTAGCAATAATAGCATACAATAACACATTAAACAATAAACTGAAATTAACGCCCAATGAAATTACTTTCGGAACCTCTAGATTAGAATCAGACGAAAATATCGAACTGACAGAACAATACGTATTGAAATATCATAAGGACCAACAACTATTACATAAACTAATTAGATCTAAAATAAATGACGAAAAAGAAACAAGGACTGAAAAATTAAATAAAAATAGGGAAGACCCTTTAGATATTCAGAAACAATTAGGAGATACAGAATATTTGAAAAATACCCAAGCGAAAATAAAAAGTAGGGACAAATTTAAAAAAGTAAATGTATTAGTAAAAGACAAAAGACCAATTAAAACTCATATTGACAATATTAAAAGGCCCACTAGGAAAAAAAGGAAAAAGAAACAATCTATTTCGGACGACGATAATGAATCTATTCGCGTAAATATTTCGGATGCCTCGGATGATTATGATTAAAACACTTAATTTTTATTTAAACAACATTAAAATATCTTAAAAGTATTTTATTTTAAATATGATAAATGCAATGGTATTAGGAGTAATGTTTATGTTATATTGAAAGGATTATCTGTATTAAATTGACAATGCTGTAGTTATTTTAATAAAATCGGACTTTTGTATTTTGCTGTAAAATATTATATTCCATGTTAAAAATGTAAAAGATCATTCAAATTATTGTTTTATTTCACGGTAATATTCTGTTTGATTTATTTTGTAATTAATATTTTGTAGTCACTATAATAAATATCAGGATACTATTATTTTGTCTTGAAATATTATTTTGATTGATCATTGAGAAAAGTATGTATTTTATTTTGAAATTATTGTATTTTATTAATTGTAATTATTGTAATTATTGTAAAGGAGTGTTTGAATTATTGTTTTAATTTAAAATGTTATTATTTTAATTGAGTAATTTTGAATCTAAAAGTATTATTTGTGGTAGAAGAAACTAATTCAAGACTCTTATTTTATTTTTCCTTTTGTTTAAATAATGTATAGATATGAATTGTTTAGTAATAAGAAATACCCTGTTATCTTTTAGTTATAAGGAAAATTGTACTTTAGCATGTAAGGAATTCTGTAATGTATAAACATTTTATAGTTTAAGCTTATTGTTAATATTAAGAAATGGACAAGGTTTAATCTTTTTATTTTTCAAGTGAACAAATCCTGACTTAGTAAACAGGAAATTCAAAGTCTAATCCTTTTGTTTATAGGAAGTTGATAATTGTATTTCAGTACAGAGTTCAATCTTTTTATTTATGTAAAACTATAGATAGTACAAATCCTAAACTTGGTACACAAGATATAATCCTTTTATTTTTGTATAAACTTAAATTATAAGGTCCAATCCCTTTTGTTTATAGAATGTTATCTATTATATTTATGACTTAGTGTAAAAGGTATTAAGAAATGCATAAGGTTCAAACCTTTTATTTTTGTATAGAATCTAACCTATTTACACTAAGATATTTGTTCCATCGGAGACCTCGGAACTCGGGGGGGGGGAGAGGTTATGGAAACCCAATGGTATTAGAGATATTAAACAAATGTACGATATCCCCGCTCCTAGAAAACCATATAAAAAGGCCACCTCCACCTGGCCTCGGCGACACTCTGCTGCAGTCATGCAATAGGACGTACAGGTGTTCAACACGAAGTTTTTGTATTAAGTTATAAATTGTGTTTTTCTTGATATAATGTATGTAATTCAGAATAAAGCCTCTTTTTAAAAACTCAGTCCCGCGAACCTTTTATTTAGCTATATATATACATATATGCATACCTAATTTTTTTTAATTTACAGTGTACAATATGAAATAAAATATATCAAGTAAATTTGATGATAATGCTAAAAATGAAACGTCAATTGCTTGTAAAGCTACTACCGAAAGTGGCACATATAAAAGTTCTATATAATGAAGTACTTTATTAGAAGGTTCCGCGGCCATCTTATTTTCAGGTGCCTTAAAGGGTTATTGGAAAAATAATGTGAATCAAGTTGTGATACTAATGGATTTGAATTCTTATGGAGTTAGTTATAAAAGGGTTGGGCTAAATCAACAATATATGGTACATAAAGATGTTTATGGATTATTTCGTTTGTGACAAAGTGAGGAGCATTGAGGATTTTGGATTATATGGAATGGATACGAGAAGAATTGGATGGTTTAGTGGAGTCCTCTTAAAATGAGAAACATGACGTTTAATTAATAAAGAGTATAATTGAAATAAGAAATTATAATATGTAATGATAATAATTAATAATTTTGAATTGAAATAAAATTAAAGATGTTCTCCTGAAAACGTATCTGCTACTTTTAACAATAGGTTCAGAGTGGGATAGACGGGAGTGAATTTGGGCCGGTTTATTGTCTAATAGTAGATCTTGGAAAATATTGTTTTTGACAAGGAAAGGTCAGGTGTCAAAAGCCTCATGTCACAGTGATATACAGAAGGTGTAATGTTAAATGATATGTGGAGATTAGAGTGACAGGGGGTCTTGAGTTGACACTGACAGGTCACTGCAATCGTCACCAAATCGGTGCACATTCCTCAGAAAATGAAGTCCTAGGGAAATAGCCCTAGAATAAATTTTATTTATCTTTACATATTTTAAGAAAACTCGTACTAGAAGAATGAAATAACTAATAGTGTTTAAAAGAAGTTTTGAAAGAAGAATTAAAAGAAGTCTCTACGAAAATAGTTGAGTAAGGAATACAATTGAGTACAAATAATATAAGATTTTCAGAGGAAATATACAAAAAAGAAAATATGAGAAAGTATACAAAAATCAATTGATTGATATCTGGCCTTTTAGAAATGTATAAAAATACGAAGAATATTATCAGAAATGTTAAAATTAATTTCGTGGTGGACCCACGAAAAGAATCTTGACCTTCCCATCCTGGTTAAAATGGTAGCCTGTAGGATAACCCGTCCTCCCTGCCTTAGATGGAGTACATAAGGACATTAATCCTAAATAAACAAACAAACAATTTTAAAGATTGGACTAGAAAGGTACCAGAGAAGTGGTATCATATAAAATTCGAATAAAACAACCTTAACTCAGATAACCACTCAGAAATGTAAGAGTTAAATAGGACACCTTCAGTTGCATTCCTATGAAACTTCTATATTCGAATGTCAAGAAACTATCAATAATGTTAAACCACCACGAATCTAAGGATCAGTAATTTTAGTAAAGACTGTTACAAGGCCAAACGTGAAAGAAGAAGATTTGGCACACAAAATTTAAACTTACTACTAAAATTTAAACAATTAAAACTTAAAAGAAATATCGTAGTTTCTCCGACTCAAAAGTTATACTAATTGCAAATCTCGATACGCAGATAAAAAATACCTCAAAATGGACGTTCCTGGCACAGGAATCGTCTCAGTCATATGGTGTTGTATTATTACCGTTCGATTGCTCTTGAGAAGCCCTTTCTAACCTATACGATCTCTGTATTTGTTTTTGGCGTTTCGACGCGTATAGAGCGACTTTATACATTTATGATAATATTTGTTTTATTCTAACATCTTATTATATTCACTGTCACTACTTAACGTTTTATATACAATCGATAGTTGACGACAGCTGACGATTAAATCTTAAACGAAGTTATCGTAGCTTCTCCGAGTCAAAAGTTATACTAATTTCAAATCTCTAAACGCACCAAAATAACCTCAAAATTGCAGCGCTTCTCCCTCCACCGCGTGCTATACGCCACTGTTCTCGCATATTGTAATAAATTCTTTGATTTTTTAGCTATCCAGTGATATAATTAAATTTTGAATGTAGAGGATGGATTCGAAACTACAACGCCAAACTGCATCCCCCGAATTTGTTACCATTAGGTTTTTTGGATTGCCCCATATGGTAGCAAATTTAAAGACGTATTCACGTCAAAACAACACATTGCATTTCTAGGAGGAAAGTAATGAGATTTAGAGAAACATTAGAGACTTTCAGAGTTGACATCAGATGTAGCTCATGTGTGTTGTTTTGTATCGTAATTTTGGTATCCAGAAATGAGAGCTGTGTCATGTGCGCATTTAGGTTGATAAAATTTATTATTTAAGGTATTCCAAAAATAAATATTCCCCTCGGATAGATGAGCCTAGTACAATCATTAATTTAGGGTCGCTGTAAAATTTAATTATGAATTAAATTATCTAAACTGAGGCGGAGATTCGCCTCAGCTTTTGAATTATATATTGTTCCATATTGATCTTCATTCACCCACTCTGAGGTCATAGCTTTGAACTTTCAGAGAAATCCATCCTGTGATTTTGTAGAACTATCATCTTTTAATATAGCTAAATATTTACTTTTATTTAGTAATAATCCATGTTTTGAAATAAGAGCTCTCTTATCTATAGTATTTACTATCTGTTGTTTTTCAATTTAACGTGTCAATCCTTATTATTATTAAATTTCCTTCAAAATGAATTACAACACGAGGAAATTGTATGACTTCGGATTTTAATCGAATTTTATACTATTCTAATTTGGATTTAAAAGTTAATATTTTTAAAACTAATCTAATCATTTAAATTATCTACCTCTTCTCTATTGTCCTTCGTGAAGGTTAAAACGGCAGAGGAATCTAGATACATTTTAAGTCAAATTTGATTAAGTAGTTCTGTAAATAGCCAAGGTTCAGGAGCATTTGCGGCTTAAATACTATCTTCCTCCATTGGCTAAAGGACATCAATGGTGGATTTTTAAATGGACAACAATGGTGGAATACCTGCCGCCATCATAAGATCTTTAAATCCTGGAACATTCCAAAATAGTATCCTCAAGAACAAAAACTAAAAGGACAAAAATGACGGAATATATATCTAAAATACAAAAAATAGTACCCTTAAGGACGAAACCTAATTTGTTGGGAAGAAGAGTGACAAAAATCGTCAGATCCTGTCAGTTGTGAAAACAGCATCCTTTTGGGTGTAATGATAGTAACGTAGCAAAATAGAACCTTAATGATCTTCTTTGAGTATTAACACCTAACTTTTTGGGTGTCCTTACCTCCATTATTCATTATAACTCCATGATGTAATGCATGAACAAGTTTTTTTTGTCCCAATTTTTGCCATTCTTGGCAGTAATTGTTTCTCTAACAAGAACAATGGATAATAATAAAAATATTATATTTACTGTTAAGTAATATAAGAAGAAGTTTATCAGGGAGGCAGTCAGAAGAAAGAAAAAATAAAATAGGTTCGAATAAAAAACTTTTAGTAGTTCCCTAATGAATCATGAACATTTAATGAATGTATGCTCGCTTTCTTCCGCTCCATGGGAAATCATTCCTCTCTCCGAATACCAAATAAATAGATCCTGCTGGAAAGTGGTACTTTGAGGGCCACAATGTTTTTATATTTCCAGTGGTTTGTTATTAATACCTGGAGTTTTATTATTCTTTAGTTTTTCTTTAGCCGCTGAGATTTCTTCTTCACCTAGTGGTTCGATTTCTATTCCTTTAGTCCGGTGTTATGAAAAGAATCTTGCTTACGTCTGTTCAACAGGGTCTGATCAAATAAATAATTAACCCATCTATATAATATTTTTTGCTTCTATGTTATTAGCGAGCCATCTTCTGTTTCAGCGAACCTGCTTCACGTGTATCCTTTTGGTTTTATATCCCCCCATTGAACTTCTTGTTTGTCTCAGTTGAAGAGGCCTTTTTTCTTCTTTTCTTCTACATGTTTCAGTTAGGCCAGTGATGGGTAATGTACAGATCGCGTGCCAAGTGCGGCCCGTCGGTCTAGTCACTACGGCCCGCGACATTGTCACACACAATCATACATAAGACAAAATTTAATTTCTGCAAAGCTAGAATAGAATTATTGTTTTCTTCTCGTTGCGTTCTGGATCTTCTACCGTTGTAACATATAGGTTGAGTGTAATTAGATAAACTCAAAAATAAAGTTTATTAGTTGTGAAACTTTGTTTTGTTCAATTTATTCGGCTCGCCTAGATGTTTTTCTATTTCATCCGGTCCTCCCCTTAAAAAGTTTGCCCATATCTCAGTTAGGCATTCCTCATCAGACCTTGGTTTGCGTTTTTGTTTGGCCTTGAGTCGATAATATATGAAATATTACAGTTAAAAATTATACTTGTATCATGTAACATGTTTACCGGTGACTTTGTTGATCAAACGCGATACTTTTTGGGATACACGAAGGCATTACGAGTAGTTAGACATACTCTAGCTCTGTTGGTGTAAATCAGATCGAAAATTTGACATCATAATTGTTAAAATTTTAATGGAACATATTTGTTGTACTATAATATTTGTCGCTAGAACCTACTGTTAAGAAGCTATATTAGTTTGAATGAAAAAAGTGTTTGAAACCTCTATTTTTAAGTGTAGGAGCTTATTTGACACGCTCTAACTCTGTTGGTGTTACTCGAATCGAAAAATTTACAAAAATTTAACTTATCAAAAATATATTTTTTGTTATAAGATTTGAGGCACGGTAGCTCGGTTCGTGTTCTGTTCCCACTGAAGGCAGAACATTTATTTTTTGTTATTTTGGTTGTGGCTCGACTTATGGGTCGAGCGACCCTCCTGGGGCACACCCAGCCTCCTTAAAAGTGGGTACTCTTAATAAGGGAAAGAAACCTGGTGGTTGAGCGTGAATTCTGGCCAAATCACCTTCTTTCACGATCGGCTCCGAAACAGTACAGCCTTAGGTAAGTACTGAACCGTTCACCGTTCAGGTTGTCAGTGGTACAGATTTGTAAGATTTGCCGCTAGAATCTACCGTTTAGGTATATTAATGAATGAAAAAAAAGTCATATATTAAACCCTTGTTTTTTCTCAACTCTGTTTATTTTAAATAACCATTAATTCGTAATAAACAGAGTTAATAATAAAAAATGATATAGTTAAGCAGAAAAAAATAAAGAACTCAAGGGCACAGACGGTCAGTAGGTTAAAGCTATTTAATTTGAAAATTTATCTTCTACAGAAAACCTTATTTATAGGTATACAAAAAATATATAAAACGTGAGCATTGACGGTGAAGAGGGCAATCATTAAAATATGTTCCATGTTATTCTTTCTTTAGTCGACAGGTTTTTTTCTTATTTTTTATTTAATGAAATCTATATTTCATTGACATTGTCATGTCATTTAATTTTGAATGGGGTAATTATGTATTCTCCGCATTTGGTTTTCTTTTGGCATTTGTTTTCTTTTGTTACTATTATTGAATAAATCCACCAGCAAGATTATATTGTATTCTGTACTGCAGTTCTGATATTCCTGTATCCAAAGGCCTTTTTATTTTTAACAAAGGACTAAAAGTTTTAAAAATAGCTCAAGAGCTGATTAATAATTTCAGAAGTAGGTCAACAGGTGCAACACTTCAACTACAACAATATCGATCCTCTTTAGACGATGTGGTTATCGATCGCTTTGTATCTCGCTGGCGGCCGTATCTCAAGATCTAAAATAATATTCCAAAATATCGATTATATTTTCAATATTAATATCCTTATCGTTGCTCTGGCACTTACCCACGGAGGTGTGTTGTTATGTACAGATCACATCAGATAAATGTTTTACGATCTTCCTAATGATTACACCTTTCATTTAATTCGTGTTATACCATCGATAGTTTTTCATCTTAATCTCAAATGTTTTTCGTGACGATTCAATTTCAAATTCACCGAGGCATCGTATTGTTACGGTCTGGTGAGGTTGAGGGTACCCTGGGCGACCCGGGGGCAGGTAGCTGGAAAGGCCGCCAGGGTGGCCTAGATTTGGTGGTGCCGTGGGCATGGGCGAGCAGGTAGCCGAGAAGGGCGGCGGATGGCCTGGAAGGGTCACGGCGCCCCAGAAGGCCCCAGGCCTGTAATCTGGCCAGATCTAGAATGTTCGGCGGCGCTTTAAATAGGCCGACTTCCAGCCTGGGAGTCAGTATCCATGTGTCAGTGATCAGGTAACGATCAATCAGTCAAGTGTCCGTGACAGTTCAGTTTGTGAGTTAGTGACAGTGATTAACAGTGTCAGTGATTGTAGTAACAGTCTCTGTGTGTCAGTGTAATAGTTTCTTATGTTTAATTGTGACATTTAGTATTAAGATATTAAAGATAAGTATTGTGTAATATACATATTAGTGTAATTAATCCTAAGTATAATTGTTATTAGATTAAGTAGCTTAAGGGATCTATTTGTATTTATTAATTTGTAAATAAATTAGTGTTTAGTATTTAAGTTGTGATTTGATTAGTCATACCCCCAGTGGTATGACATTTTTAATGGTTTAGCTACTCAATTTAATCGAATGGTTGTTTGCCATACCAAAATATTAAATGTCGGACGTAAAATTATTTTATTGAAAATTTTTCAAAAAATACACTTTTTATTAATCAAAATGTATACAGTACCATACTCGCCCAATTTTTATCCTACGAATTTGAAGGTTCAAATGTGGCTATCGGCCATTTTCGAGACCGGCAACTCTTTACCTAATAATATCCATCAACTTTTTCGTTTTGAGTTAATTACTTTGTTAATTTTTTTTTAAATTTAATTATTTTTATTTTTTAAATTAAATAATAATAAAGCTCCGAGTATTAATAAGATATCATCGTAAATAAATAAACACAGTGGCGCAGAACTGATGACTAAGATATTTGGAGAGAGAAATGTCTTCCTATGTATTTCTTTTTTTTTCTGTCCTCTGACTGCATCCCTGATCATACTTATTACTTATAAGTAATTATAATATTTTTATTATTATTCCTGCTAGAGAAACAATACCTGTCAACAATTACTGCCAAGAATCGCAAAAATTTCATCAAAAATTGTGACCAAAAATAGCCTGTCCATTTCTGCTCACGCCACCATATGAACTGGTAGACATCATCTCCTGATGACACCTCACCTATCCGAGGCCATGACCTTCTACCGACTACGCCAATCTCACACCATAGTATCCCTCAATCATTAGTGAAGTCAATGCAAAGCTTGTTTTGTTATCCAGTAAGATATTACATAAAGAAATGATCATTAGATCTAAATGTAATTTTACATGTCAACCTTTCTTTATTATGAAGAAATCTTGAATACCTGGCCCCACGGAAACCTTTAGAGAAGATTATGTTGATCAATCCATTATTATTAAAATATTTATAACTTGTCAGCAGGTAGGTCCTGACTAGCATCTATTTATATTAATACTTATCCAGACTCAACAATGCACGGCTGTTTTAGCAATGTGTACCTTTTGATACAAGTCTTTGAAAGTGATGATAATGTTAATAATTACAAGTCGATTACTTGTACAGAAACTACCCATTGGTAGCACTTACAACAGTTTTAAATAAAAATGTACAATATTAAAAGGTCCAAAGTTCATCTTCTTTTCAGACGCCTCGAAGGGTTATCAGAAATATGAATCAAGTTGTGATACAAGTCGATTTGAATGGTGCAATAATGACAATATTTTGTTTAATTTCAATATCTTGGAAAGATATAATCATCAATAAAGAAAGGCATAATATATCGACGGAACATATAGAAGCCATGTATCCCATTACTATACATTATTGAAGTACATAATAAATTTCGCCATCAAGGTCCATAAATTCCCAGCGTACTATCGGAACATCATCCTCCTTTGCCACATGGCTCCCATCAATCACTAAAGCTATAAGCCAGCTCGGATATAGTCTCTATCCTTCCCGTTCTTTAGTCGTCCCAGTCAAAGCCTTAATGGTCAAAGCAATTTCTTACTATTCAAACATTGATCATTATATAAGGAACCGTGATGATTAAAATTATATATAGTATTCAGTTTAGGTTCCAATTAAAATTGAAATAGAAAAATATTGCATATTCCGGGGATGCAAGAAACGTAGAAAAATAGAATTGAAGAAAATTCATTGAACAAAAATGAAAATAATTTCAGTACAAACAAAAGAAAGAAGAAAATACTGAACATAATAATAAACATTAATGGGGTGTTATCATAAGATCTGCTCAAAAATAAATAATAACGTGTGTATACATACAAGGGGAGGAAACACTCAGTCTCTCACGGATCTTGTTGGCAATTTTTTTTGTTCCGACCAATGGGCACTAGAAACGGAGAAAAAAAATAAAATACCGTTAAATTAATTTATTTTATATCTCGAGGTTTATATCTCGAGTTTTATATATCGACATGATTCATGCGCCAAGATTTTTATTTTTGATTGCGCATGTAAAAAAAAATTTTATTGCTTATTTTGGGTTAGGTTAATTAAATTCTAAAAAAATGATTAGATTTTCAAGCAGACTACCTCTATAGATTTTTTAACACAAAAATTGACGTCAGATTCTAATTTAGCACCCTAAAAATAAATATGTTTTTCGGATTTGCCAATTTTTTTAATAGGTTTTTGTTTATCTAAATTTACATTGATATACATTAAAGAAACCAGAGGCTCTCCTCTTTCCAGCGATACCAATAAATAAATTGCGTGACAAAGTATTAGCTATTTAAAGGAAAGTAACCAATAATCATTTTAAAAATTTCTTCGCCTCGAAGAGGGTGAAAAATGATATTTTTTGTTTTTATTGAATAAACGTTCAATGTTTTTAAGGGTGCTAAATTAGAATCTGACGTCAATTTTTGTGTTAAAAAATCTATAGAGGTAGTTTGCTTAAAAATCTAATCAGTTTTTTAAAATTTAATTAACCTAACCTAAAATCTATGGAGCGGCTGTATTTTTTTTTTAATTCACCATCAAAAATAAAAATTTTGTTGCAAGAATCATATCGATATCATTTTTCAAACTCGAGATATAAAATAAATTAATTTGATGCTATTTTATTTTTTTTCTCGGCTTCTAGGGCCCATTGGTCGGAACGGCAAAATGTCTAATGTCTTTTGACTACAAACCTCGAAAAAAATTGCCAACAAGATCCGTGAGAGACTGAGTGTGTCCTCCCCTTGTTAGTAATGCATTCTTTTATTATTAAAAAAGTCTTATAATGCATTTAAATGTAGACATGTCGGCATGTTTCTATAACTAAAATGCCAATTTTGAATTACCACGGTTGTCCTGAAATTCAATATTCACAATATTAGGTTGTCCATCAAAACCTTGCAACCAATTATGAAACTATCAATCAAAGAAGAAGGAGGAAATTTAAATAAACGATTGTGATTATTGTATATATCATACCTAAATTCTAATTGAGACTACTTAGTACATTGTCCTTAATTATATTGTAATTACCGTTGGTAAAAGGTAAAACAGGTACTTCGTGAAAGTTAAGTAAGAGAGGAAGCTCATCCTAATAGTGTTGACGAATGGCAGCTCTACTAGTATGATAGCCAACATTTTCAAGATGGTCAATGACAATTGTCGTTTTAACGTGAAAGGGTGGTGCTTACTTTTTAAAAAATATAATTACCATGGACGCTATTATCTTAAGTAATTATCAGTCAATCATATTAGTATAATAAAGTTTGAATTATTTATCGCTAATATATTGATTATTTTATTAGGAGATAAGCGATCATCAAGATAATTTACTTTAAATCATAAAATGTCGTTACCATGGCAGGAAACGTAAAATTAACGTGGTTTAAGTACATTATTAGTAATTACTGTTTCTGAGCACCTCAATTACCTGAGTGACCATTAGGAGTTTGTTCATGAAATTTGGATATGGTGATTTTTGGGAAATGTGAAACTAGACCAAGAATAAAGAAAAATTCCGCTGAACACATTTATCTATTCTAATCCGTTGTAGATATGCAGATATTAAAAAAAAAAAAAAAAAAAAAAAAAAAAAAAAAAATTAGGAAATAACAATAAATAAAATAAAATAACGGACTCCTTTGATCTGACGGCGTTTTAATGGCATTTTCCATCATTTTCTAATAACCAATAAAACTTTTCTTTGCTTGAAACGCTTATTCCAATGAAAAATTTATTTAAAACCCACATTTTCATTATGCTATTTCCACAATGTTTAGTTATTCAAATACCTCATTAGTACGCCGAATGAAAACACCATGTTTTTCCGATTTTAAAAGCTAATTTCTCCATGAAATCGACTTGAAATCATTAATTTGTTCAGACTAATCGAAAGCTGGTTTAATTTGCTAGTTTTTGTAATTTTAGCAGTTGTGGGGATTTGAAAAACGGTAAGTGTCGAAGTATTATAAGAAATCACAACTTTCCTAAAAGAAGTGGAAGACGAAGCTGTCTTCCAGTTAACTTTAGTTCTTAAGTTTGTAGAATTCAAGGTTCAATTTTTATTAATAGGTTAACTTCAAAAAATTAATTTACCTGGTCCTTCGCTCTTCCACGATGGAAATATTTCAGATATCTGTTAGATTTCCTCAGGTGCTAAGGTCTTACAAAAAAAATTCAGATATTGCGGCTTTTATATATTAAAAAAAAAGGAGGTTTTTTCAAAAACCAATTTCCATTTATTATATATATAAAATGGATTGCAATATAAGGGTAAGATCAGCGAATTTTTTCTTTATTATTTGTCTAGTTTCCCACATTTCTTTTTCCACACTAGGAGGGAATCAGGCTGTATAATACAATTATATATAACCAGAGACAAATAGATTCAATTTCTAACTTGTCTAGCTGCTAGCTACTTCAAAACGGCTGCCATTTTCACCCTGAGCTTAACTAATATACCTTAGTTTATCCCGAATCGGGGCCGTTTTTGCCAGGGAACCCATAGACCTGACAGACTATTCCAAAGCCGAGATAAGCAGACACTGGAGAAGCTTTGTCCACTGGAGTGCGATAACTCGGCTCGGTAATTAGAACGCCCTAATCTGGCAGTTAGCTACAGCCGTCGGAACAATACTGTCTTTGATAACACTATCCACTCCATCCAGTCACTTCCAGGAAGGAAATAAGGCGTCTCCACCTTTGGGGAGGTCTCTCAGTTAGGTGTTAGGCAAGGTGTGCAACTGAGGGAGTGAATTTAATTTTATCTTCTTTAATCTTTTATTAACTGAAATTTACAACTGTATTAGAAAATACATCCAGTAAATATGCTGTATACAATGCAATATGATAACATGATTAAGACTTGTAGAGGAAGAACCCATTGGTAGTACTCTAATGAAATTTACAAAAGAAGATCCCAAGGACATCTTCTTTTCAGGCGCCTCGGAGGATTGTCAGGAATGGAATGGGAAGCAAGTTGTGCAACAAGGGGGTTTGGATGAGGAGTGAGTTTATTATGAAAGGAGAGGTATCTGGTTCGTGCCAAATCAGCGACGTATGGGATATTAAGGTCATTGTGAATGATTTCATTTGTGACTAAGTAAAGGATTTTTCTAAGGATTTTGGATTGAAGTGATTGGATGCGGTAAGAATTCGATGGTTTGGTGGATCCCCATAACTCTATACCGTAAGTCCAAATAGATCTGATGATTGTCATATAGATAAGTTTTTTGTAGTGAATCGGGAGATTTGAACGTTTGTCAAGTAAGTGTTGTAACAGTCGAAATCGACGGGCAGATTCTTGTCTTTTCAATCTTGTATGAGGGTTCCAGGTAAGTCTCTTGTCCAGATAAAATCCCAGGTATCGTATTTGTTTCACATTATTTAGCGGTACACCATTAAAGGAAACAGGAGGACAGGATGAGGTAGGTTTTCGACGGAGGGTAAAGGTTATTTGCTGGGATTTGCTAGGATATATCTTAACTCTCCAGTTATGACACCATTCTTCAAGCGAAGTGATATGTGACTGGAGTGTCTGGGATGCAGAAAATGGATCTTCATTGACTGATAACACGCTGGTGTTATCAGCATAGGTTGTGAGGATAGTATTAGGATGGGTTGGGATATCAGCTGTATACACTGTATAAAGGATGGGACCCAGGATAGGATTTAATTTGAATCATAAAATGAAATATCCAAGTAGAAAACAAAAGCTTTAACTAGATGTTTTAAAAATATCTCTTTTTTATTTAAACTGCATTTTAAAATACATTCATACAGTCTAGAAAGACGAGTAAATGAGTTGTACACTATGTAATATGAGTATACTACATACCCCAAAGGACCCTTGGCCACTCCTTCCCGACAAATTAGTTTTCTTCCTTGTTTTGATTTTTATAAGGACACTCTCTCTTCCTGTTCTATCCATTTCACAGGGCAATAAAGGATACTATCTTGAGATCTGTCTGGACATAACGATTTGCAATGGCCGCGGAAGAGTCCACCTTTGTTGTCGTTTTTACCGTCTTTGTCCTTTTGGTATTTTCGTCCTTTTAAAGATTGATTAATTATTTTCATTTTTGAGAAGGACACTCTTCCTTTTTGTTTAATCTTTTTCGCAGGACACTTTAAGATCTTTAAGATATTAAGATCAGCAAAGAATAACGGTTTTTTATATACGAAGGATATTTGGAAAATTCGTTAAATTAATTGGGTTTTTTTTTAAAAGGACACTCTTTCTTTCCAATTAATCCTTAGGATTTTGGTCCTTGTCTAACATATTTGTCGCGAAGTTGGGGATAGGGCCGAAACTATTTACCACTTTTATTCTACGGTATGAAATATATGTGGGAAAACTATTGATGAGAATTTTTAGAAGCCTTGGAGCCTCATCAGAGATACATGTGAAGTCAGACAAAAAATTGGCATAAAAAGGAACATTAAAGATTTTGATTTGAAGTTTTTATTCACTACAAAATAAACGACCCAAGTGATTTCAAGTGATCGGGCACCATAAGTAAAATAAATATGATTTATCCCTAAAAAAATATGTGAAACATTTATTTTATCAGGTTGGTCGTCAGTTTGCAGTCATTGACCATTTACCTTTAGAAATTTACCATACTTTAGAAATTGCTCAATGAATTTTCAGCTTAATTTCTTACAGCTTTTATAACTTCTTTTAGGACAAAAAGTATACAGCTCAGCATTATCACAATATAATGTACCATTTCCATAAAAAGCTTAACACAACTTAAGAGGAAAATCGTGGAATAGGCCAACGTTATACATGGACCGCGATATCTGTTGTAAAAAATCAAATTATCTTTTTGACCGACTCAACATTTACAACTACAGAGACAGATCTCGTTATATACAAGCTCAGAGTATTAAAGACTTTCTTGGAAATGTTTGGAATATATGTTAAGTAAATGTTGAATTAGTAAGAATAATATTAGTCGGAACAAGAAGTAGTATCTTATAGTTTGTGTTATTCAATTAACTTAGGCCTTTAAAAATACTAGATAGCAGCTAAATTCAGTTCTGCAAGGTGCAAGCATAATGCTACAAGAAATTGTATGTTGGAATTCCAAAGGGATTGAAAAACAATATGATGTTTTTTGGTATGTGCAGAAAATTAAAAAATAAAAGAATCTTAATTCTGGGATTCCATCTCACTCAATACTACTATATTATACAAAAAGCATGAAATAGATTATGACAATATTGAGTTCGCAGATGAGGTTTTATTTTTATTATTTTTTTTTTTTTTTTTGAGATTTACTCTATTTATTTTATTATTATTTTTTTTTTCATTGGAGCTGAAAGTGATGTGATGATCATTTAGCTTAGTGCTGAACTGCAAAGGTAGTTCAATGAGATGTTAGCTTTAGTCTTAACACAGTTATTCAATGTTTGTGATATGTTTTCATTCTTTGATATACTGTTATTAAAATAGAGACAGAGTGACATAGAAACAGTGCTGAAGTGTATCGACGGAATTAGAAAACTGCGAGTGACACAAAGGTTCATGTTGAATATTAAATTTGAAAAAAATATTACTGTTCCTGAAAGCCGGAATAGGGGTCAGTGCATTCGTTAACATTAAGCATGCATGAGAAAAAATAGACGTCGCACGCAAAGCATTGCATGATTTATTCGCTGAGCTCTTATACATTTTATTCTGATTAGTTTCGAATTAATTATTCTCAAAACCCACTTTATTTTACAAAGTTGTAGACGACATTGTATATTTATTGTGTTTTTGGTTCCCAACAATCTAACTGGAGATATTAACGATAGAAGAAAACGTAATTAAATTGAGCTTGATTGAAATTTTGTTTGCGACACAAGTGCTTTATTTATTTGCATCTTTTAAACATTATTAAATACTACTCTTCAAAATAAAGTCCTTTGGTTTCAACTACTTTTACTATCTTTCTGCAAGTAATTTAATTTGATATGGGTACCATTGTCCTTGTGGGAAAGAACTAGAATTGTCCAATTTTAACTTCCTCGTAATAATCACAGATCCGATAATTTAAAAAATGAGCCACTAATCCAAAGAAATGCAAGCTGCCTTACTCGAAGGCAATGAGTAATATGGATGACAAATATTCATTCATACAATATGTGCAATGATATAAATTAAAGTAAGAAAATAAAAATAAACAGTGTCTAAATGTACACGAAATAAAATAAAATGAAATCAATAAAATAAAATATAATAAATGGTAATATAAAGTAGGTAATAATTGTTGAAACTAATAAATACAAATTAAAGAAGAAGAAAAAAGAATTATAAATACAATCATAGTCCAAGCCTGTCCCATAGTTAGGAGGGCAAGCCGGGCTCAGAAAGTTCCCCGCGGTGTTCTCTCAGCTGCATGAGTAGAGAAGCTGGCGATTGTCAGAAAATACTTACTAACTAAAGATATACATAGGAAAATAAGAGAATATTCCACAAATTAATAAAGAAATAAAGTAGTGTAACATATACAATAGAAGTATCTAACTATTATATATATACAGGGTGTCCCGAATTTAAATGGCAAAACTTCAGGAACTTATAGGGGACCAAAAAACTAAGACAAAAAGCCCTTTAGAGATTTGCTCGTTTTTGCTTAGTTTTAGAGAAAATCGCCAAAAAAAAGAAACAAAACAAGTTTTCATTTTTATACTTATTTATTTACATTTATATTTATGTTATGTGCTTTTTAATGTAAATATTGCTGAAAATGTTGTCCTCTTACACCAATGCAAGCATTACATCTAGCACTTACTTGATAAATTGCAGCTAAACAATGTTCTGATGATATTTGGTGCACTGCATCTATGATTCGGTCTCTTAATTGCTCTCTTGAGTTGATTGACACCGAATAAACTTTCTGCTTCAAGGTTCCCCATACGAAGAAATCCATGGGTGTCATATCAGGTGATCTGGGTGGCCAAGGTACTACTCCTCCACGTCCATCCATCGTTGTGGATAATTTATATCCAGCCAAGCTCGAGCAACTCTGCTATAAAATGAGCTGGACATCCATCGAGTTGGAACCACATTTCAATCCGCTGCTGTTAGGGAATGTCATCTAAATAATTAGAAAAGTCGTTCTCCAAAAAATGTGTAAATGTGATACCATTCTATCTTCCAGGTAAAAAATATGGTCTCACGAGTAATCCATTCCAAATTGCAAGCCAAACGTTAATAGAAAATTCATGCTGAAACCTATTCTCTCTAATAGCTCTGGGATTTTCAAGAGCCCATAAATGATAATTTCTTTGATTAACAATTCCTCCTCTTGTAAAGGTAGCTTCATCGGTCCATATAATTTTTAATGGAAATAAATTATCATCGCGAATTTTTCAAGAAACCAGTTACTAAAATTCAATCTCTTGACATAATCTCGAGGTAATAAATTCTGAACTTTTTGAAGATGGTATGGGTAGCGATTATCACCTTTCAAAGTTCGCCATATTTTTGCCGCGATATTGCTAATGCAGCAGATGCTCTTCGGATGCTAGTCTCAGGATTTTTATCGAAGTGGCGTTGGACACAATTTCTTCTTTCGATAATCTGCTCTTATTGCTGCCCTGGCATTGGTCACCTTCATTACATATTAAGAATGACCCAGTCTCTCGTAGTCTATTAAAAGTTAACGAAAAGACTCGTCGATTAGGCACTCTTCTATTTGGAAATCGGCGCGCATACTCCCGCACCGCTTCTAAAGCATTACCGTTACAGAAACCATACACAAAAATCATGTCAGCGTATTCAACATTAGAATATGTATGCGGCATTGTGGCTGATGCTATTCACACAAAAATATCTGAGTAACTGACTGAAGACTGATTTAGGAATTATAATCCTAGAAGGAAGCCAAAATGTAAACAAATAAAAGAATGTAAAGGATAACATTAAGTGTTTACATATCTCACTGCCTAGCCTGACGAACTTTGAAAGGTGATAATCGCTGCCTTTAACAATTTTGTTTTGTTTCTTTTTTGGGGATTTTCTCTAAAACTAAGCAAAAACGAGCAAATCTCTAAAGAACTTTTTGTCTTAGTTTTTTTTTCAGTCCCCTATAAGTTCCTGAAGTTTTGCCATTTAAATTCGGGACAACCTGTATATACAGAGTAATTAAAAATTTTATTATGTTGAATCTAAATTATAAAAATAGTTATTGACAGGACTCTATAAATTCAAACATGATATAATTTAATTCAGTAGGTGGATAGTTTAGGATCGTCACATTGGATATGAATGAGGTACTAAGAGATATTTGTACGTTTCAAGAGATTTTTTTTGTCTGATATAAAGAGGAATTTAATTCAAGAGTTGTGCTGAGCGGAAGAGAAAGGGACAACGGAATGCAGAAGTCCTATGGGATGGGGTATATAGGTCAAAAAGACGGGATCTTTTGTGTATTGGATTGATTGCGGATCTGAACTGAAGCATATTGTAAACATAGGAAGGATGAAGGGTATTATCGTCGTTTGGTAAAGAAATGTTCGGAGCTAAACTAAGTTCGGAATATAGGTGGGGTTCAAGGGAGCGTCTCGAGATAACGAAGACTAACACGGCGAAGCCTGAATGATTCGCTTGACAGCCATAGTCAAGGCGAGGAAATAAGAGGTTAGAAACTAAGAGCTTAGGTGTTGACTGGGTAAGAAGATGGCAAGATCGGTGAAATAACCTAAGTATACCATTAAAACGAAAAGAGCTTCAGTCAATCTCGGATTTCCGGGAAAGGGTATGATCAAAAACAATTCCGGGGAGTAAAACTAAAGCCTATTACAATGGCCTAGAAGATACTACATAATATAATGTAGATTAAGTTTATAATATAAATGTATAACATTAATGAAAAAAAAAAAAAAAAAAAAAAAAAAAGATAAATAAGTATTGACGTTAACAAAACATTTCAGTAAGGGAAGAGCAGAAAAATACGACATATGAAATAAAATGGGAAAAAAAATTAACTAAATTTATGTAAACGAATCTTTTCTTTTTTTTTTTTTTTTTTTTTTTTTTTGGAAACAATAGGATTAATATTTTAGGTACATTTATTCTTGATGCTTTAAAAAAATAGTCAACATAAACTCTACGATCCCTTTATGTCATTCTTCATCGTATGATTTAGTGTGTAATTATTACCATGCATCAGGTCCGAATGCTATCAAGCCTGCTAACGTGGGGAACCAAAACAGTACCTGGGCAAATGAACCAATGGGCATGCTGATTTGCTGAACTGTTCGTTCCGTTTCACAATCAAAGGTAATCAAGGTTTCATCAACAGAGATAATAACAGTTTACAAAGGCTCTGAGAGCAAAGTGATTGGGTTTAGGGGGCATTTCTTGGTCTATTACCTTCAGTCAAGAAGTTATTTATTCAGTTTCCACTATACATTTGTCAATACACACTTGTTTTAATAAAAACTGATTTTCTGTATTATAAAAGAAACATTACAGCTATACATCACATAGATATTTATTAATTAAATACCATGATTATTCACTTGAAAAATGTATTTAGAAAAAAAAATTCTTTTATCTTTTAAAATTTTATTTACCCCTTAGAGTAGCAATAAGTTTATCTACTCATATTGTAATAATACAGGCCTTATAGGCATGTGGGAGATTAATACTCAACAGTACCTCCTCCTGGCATGGGTTAAACTAAAGATTTATTTGAGCAAATCTCTCTTCCAGCTTCTTTTAATCCTTCTGAGAGTATTTCCAGGTATGTCAGTCGTAGCCATGTCATTAATGAGTATGTTATTATATCCATGGAGTCTGTCGTGAAATCGTCTATAAAGGTTATGTATATGTTCCTTTACTTTACATATACAAGAAATATTTGTTTATTCATAAATACAATATAATATTAATTCAAGATATAATTCAAGTGTTATATAAACATGTTTCGGGAACTTAATTGAGGAAGGAGTTATGTTGACATATTATTTATTTTTTTTTTTTTAATCTATTTCATCAGATAAAGAATTTATGATCAAAAGTATAAGGTAGCAAATGCTGAATATTTCAAAACAACTAGAAAAAGAGATATGAAGAAGATGAAGGGGCTACATAACATTTTCCTGCTTAAGAAACCTGCTTAAGAAACAAACCAAAGTAAAAAAAAAAAAATCCTTAGCTATGCATTCGGAAGGGACGTAAAATGGGGGTCCCGAGCCTGTGCGATGTCAGGTACTCGTTAAAGATCCCTATCCTAATTATACCTAAAACTTTAAACACTCCCACCGTAATTACGAAATAAAATTGTTTCATAACATAACCTCTTCATCCACCAAACCCTTCAATTAGGGATGGATAACTTTTAAAAAAATGTCGATGTTCTATGTTGACGGTTTTTTGAGCTCTGAATAACAATACACATTACATAACTTACCAAAAATATTAAAAAAAAAAATGAAGTATCGTGATTTTTTAAAAAAAGAAATGTCAATTTAAATGTTACTTAAGTGTATTAAATGTTTCAATGATATTCCTGTTTATTTAATCATTTTAGTTAATTTAGGTGGTGACATCGAACCACTGCTCCACCAAATTCGTCAAACCCGTATCGCTCTTGCAGATTAATTCCAATGTTTCACCTCGAGTTTCACCGTTATCGATAGCTATTTCCTATAATTTCACATAAAAACTTCCATTTCTATAGTTTTAATTAGGACTATATCTATATTGTGTTATATTTATACTTTCTTATTTCCTCTCCTCAACTGTAAAAAGATGTAACAGAAGTTATTATCAGTTTCAATTTATTGTTTTACTTATTGACAATTTCTTATTTCCTCCTCACTAATGAGAGAAAGTACCATACAAGTTATAACGATTTTGTGTTTTTTATATTTATATATTCTTATTTCCACTTCTCTAAAGTGAGAAATTTTATGATTCTACATAATTTCGGATTATGTAGCAAAGCTAACTCAGAATTATAAACATCAAAACCACAAACAAAACAACAATGCAACCAGTCTTGCCAACTGGTCCTTGCCACTAACTTTTCCATATTTAAACCATTATAATAATATTTTGATACTTTTTTTTTTTTTTTTTTTTTTTGAATCTATATCGTTTTAATTTGTATTTTTAAAAGATATATCGTAACGTACATATTGATATGACAAATTTTTGAAAGAAAAAATATCGGGACTTTAAAGAAAAAGATCAATATTTCGATATATTGTTTCGATACTCACCCCTAGATATAATTTTTGGCTAGCTAGCGTCGAAACTTGATCAAATTTCAGCATTTTTTGTAACCCAAATATTTTTAGATAACTTGTTAGGGGAGAAAATTCCCATATTTTTTTACTGGACTATTAATACGAGCCACTTTATCTGGATAACTATTCAAAACAAGATCAGCGAATCAAAACTTTCCCCTTACCAACTATCCACAAGGTCAACGAGTTATTACTGACCATTATTACAATACATTACACAAGATACTTGTAAATAATGTGTTGAATAAAATAAAAAAAAAGTTTCTTTGTACTCAATATTTATTATAGTATTCATTATATTAAAACTGCATACATTATTATCAAGTATTATTAGAAGGTTTTTGTCTTCTTTTCAGACACCTCGGAGAGTTATTGCATTAGAGTGAAGATTTTACTTCAAACTCCTATAAGAGAGAAAAGCGTTTATGTAGGCATTTGTTGGAAAAAATGCTGGGTCTTTTCCCTAAATAAATCTTATTAGTTTGAGACAACATAAAAAAAAAAAAAAAAAAAAAAAAAAAATTCTTTAAGAAAATCTTCGAAAAAGAAAAAAAACTGAATTAATAATTCTTATTGAAATTCATCGGTTGCGCAATAAACAAAATGTTATCTTATCAATGTTTTTAATCCTTTTCCTTTGCTATTATAGGTTTACTGGTCATATTTCTCTTTTCAATATCTTGCATTCCTAACGTTTAATATTTCAGGGATAATTCTAAGCAAGATGAAACAAATTGGTATTTTGGCAATGTTATTTTTATCAACAGTGTTGTTTCATTCGTAAGTATGAATATATATGTTTTATAGTTTTTAAAATAGAATAGAACATTAAAAATATTTTTGTCTGCATTAAAATAATTGTGTGGTTTAGGTAATTACATATCTGAAAATCTGATAGAGCAGTTTGAAAGAATATTTAAAGTTATACCTAAGAATATTTTCTATTTTAAGCTATTTGTCGTGTGCAACTTTGAAAGATGTATCTTGTTTCCTAATACATTAATAAAAGACATGGCCACTACACATATTTCCGACAACACCCTGAAAAGGCTAAAAAGGAGCTGGATGAGAGATCTCCTAGACTAAAATGAAGATTGGAGGTGCCGGTGGGTTCTGCTCCCCCTCATGCCTTTCAATCCATTTATATTCTTACAACCCATTCACTGGTTGTCAAATTTTAATTGACAGGTGTGAATAAATATATAAAGTAAAAAAAAAAAATCATTATTCCATTATAAAAGAAAATTACGAAATATTTTTTTTTTAAATGTAAACGTTTTAATCTATTATAAAATATGAATTTCAGATATACGACTGCATTTCATGTCGAGCCCATCCTTTCTCCATTTACTGAATTTCTATATTCTTTTGACACAGGTAAATAATATTAATAAGGAATATGTATATTTTTAATTTAATACAAAAAAAAAAATCTAAAATATTTATTTTAACACCATGTTTATCCTGAAACTATGTCTCAATTTAAATTTAATTTGAAAATATACTGAATTCTGATATGCGAATCCTCTATATAATGATAATACGAAAGTTTAGTTGTCTAGAGAAAAAAAAAAAGTCTTAACAAAGATTTAATAATGAAAAGCCGAAATTCATCAATATACCTTGTAAGAAAAGATAAATGGCAGTATTTTCAACACATTTATTTATTTATTTTTGGTAGAGCAAAGTCGTTTTCGGGCCCTAAAATCTTTAAAAACACTTCAAAAACTTGTGAAAAATACGTTGTAGAAAATTAAAAATTTAGACTATCTTATATCACACAGTTATGTTCAACTATTTTAACTATTTTAAATATATACTAAGACATTTAGGTTTTCTGATATCTTACGTTTTCATTTGAGATCTGAGACCTATTAATTTTCTTGGACATAATTTTTGGCATTTTCTTGTTCTTCTTTAATATGTTGTATGATGGATTACGATTAATAATATTATTAAACTCGTTACTGACATACTCTACGAATATAATTATAATGTAATATTAAATTACAATAGTTTTGTATATTTTTCAGGATTAGGAAGTTTTCTGAGCAATATATGCGATTGTTCCAAAGTCCAAAGCTGTTCATGCGTTTTACAATTAGGGGGAGTAAATGGCAAGTATTAAAATTTATATCAGTATTTAGATATGTAATTTATAGAGACTATGACGCACAGTGGGGCAAGTGCGGAAAAAATTCGATTTTTCGAAATTTTTCATTTTCATCATCTGGCTCGTGTTTCTGTTGTACATTAGCCACTGCATCTAGATATAGCACAAATTTCATCCGGACTAATGTTTAGCCCCATTTATTGAGGCTTAAATTCAAGCTAGTGGAAGTTTTGGTTAAATTACACCTAACTTTCAGAGTTTGTTATATGAATGGGAAAAATAGTGGAATAATTCTAATGTTTTATTCCTGTTCTAGGATGTTTAAATATGAAACACATTACACGAATTGGCCAAAAAAATATTTTTCATCACGTTACTAGACTAAAGTTACGAACTACCATAAACATTTTGAAAAGGTAGTGCTACAAAAAAAGCTCCGGTTTTCTCCGGGATGGGGAAGATATTTTCTCAAACTAGACGTATAAAAGTATAGATGAGAACAAAAATCATCTGCCTTTATCTGCCTATCCGATCATAACACCGCGAAGAAAGAAAAGGATTAGGGTACACCTTTGTTTGTTTACCCAATTGGCTCAGAAAATACATGTCCCCACGTCAAAACACTTTTAATTCGAGTTCAGGCTAGTTGCTAACGTTGTCTAGTCATGAGCTCTATTAAAATTAAATATCGCGATTTGTGTGAGTGTTTGTGGGGTGGTATAAACTTCGACGAATTTCTTCAACGAAATCACCCTGAACTTGACGAGGAAAACATTTCTTCAATTGTGACAGCTCTAAGTTGGAGATTTTTGCCTCATTTAAATGAAAAAAAAAAAAAGTTTAGGTAAATCGGGACCGGGCGAGGTTCAGAAAAAGATTCAGCGAATGGATGGAGAATGAATATATTTTTCATATACCAGACGACGAATCCATAGAATGTGTTGGGAGAACAAGTAAAGACTTTGATGATTGTGGTAAAAGAAGCAAGAGGAATAAAATACGCAGCCTTCAAGCATCGTGCGAACAAAGCTTGATAAACGTAGCTTGGAGACACGAAGACCACGATAAACCCAAAGTTTTGTCATCCCATTAGGCATTAGCTATATTTTCTCCAGGCCGACCTGACAAAATATCAGTACGAGATGATTCGACAAGCGCTAAAAGACCTTGTGTGCCATGTATTTCCAAGTTATAAAAAATTAATCCTCTCAAAGAAACAGTACTATCCTGAAAATATGTCAATTAATGAAACATCCGTTAAAGTCCCTTTGCAGAATTTGCTTGACCATACTGCCAAACGAATTCTGGAAACAAAACCTCCAGTAGAACTAGAAAAATTACATAATTATGAATTAATATTAACGACGAAATGGGGATTCGACGGTGCCTCAGGCCAAAGTAAATTCGCCCAAAAATATTCGATCGAGATCAACGGAATAAGTGACTTGAATTTATTTATGACGTCAATAGTTCCTCTGGAGCTCACAATCCCAATTGATGTTGATCAAAATAGATCGATTGGGAAAAATGGCCGACCTTCCTCAACAAGACATTGCAGACCCTTGCGATATAGTTTCCAGAAAGAGACACTTGATTTGGCGCGAGTTGAAAAAAAATTAGTTGAAGAAGAAATAGAGAAGTTAGAAGTTACCGAAGTGGTAATCGGAAATAATGTTATTCGTATTCGACATGTTCTGGTGATGACAATGTTGGACGGCAAGGTATCTCAAGCCATCACAAATATGAAGTCTGCAAGTGCCTCCTACATATGCAGTGCTTTACCTTCGGAAATGGACGACTTGCTGAAAATCCAAAAAAAGACTCTTAATGTGGATGCCCTCGAATTCGGTATCTCCCCATTACACGCCAGAATCAAGTGCCAATTCAATTGACCAATCAAGTCAAGTGGAATACATCCTTCACATTGCCTACAACAAAAAGTTTGAAAAATGGAGAACTACAAAAGACACGGGAATCATGCACGAAAATTAAAAGAAACGTATTCAACAAGAGTTTCTTGAGAAAGTCGGTATCAAACTAGACTTCGTTAAGCAGGGTTACGGATCTTCAAATAATGGCAACACTGCCTGACGATTTTTCAATGATTGCAAGGTCACAAGTACAATAACGGGAGTCGACGAAACTCTAATACACCAGATCGCTACCATACTCGAAGTCATAAATAGCAATGCAATGATCGACCCAGAAAAATTCCGGCTCTTCTCAAAAGAAACAGCTGAGATGGCCATTGAGAAGTATTCATGGTACTACATGCCATCCACGGTGCACAAGATTTTCTTTCATGGTGTTGAAATAGTGCAGAAGTCGATTCTCCCAGTTGGAATATTGTCGAAGGAGGCGTAAGAAAGTAGAAATGAGGATTACAAGGCTTTCAGGATCAGAAACTCGGGGAAAGTTCAGTTTGAACAACCTTTGAATCGCTAGTTTTATTATTTACAAAATTCTTTTAAACTTCCTTGAATTTTTATTTGTATGTATTATTTATTTTCAAAATACTTGTTAGATTTTGTTTTGATGAGTACAACCCATTCCGAAAATTTTATCTTGCCTGTAGGCTTTAATTTGTCATTATTTCTTTAATTGTCATCAAAATTAAACCATTGAACTTGATGTATTTTTTTGTTCTGAATCGAATGAGACCAACCCCAGGTTTCTTTGTTAATCCGTTTTCGAGATATTGATTTTTTTCCGCTTTTTGGCCAATCATTGAGGATAAACTAGGAGCTTTGAGAATTTGGACTTGAAGGATTGAACATGAGGACAATTGGAAGTTTAAGTGGTACCCCAAAGCTCAACTCAGTGTGTCCAACTAGGTCTGAGTAATATAACCTGTAATATAAGCTTTTGTAATTTATTGGAAGCTTTAAACGTTTAACTAGTAAATTATGAAGTAATCTATAATGACGAGTATTTTCTTGTAGTTTTATTCTTGCTTTAAGTTATATTTTTTATGTTTCACCGCTTTTACACCACCCCGTCTATGGCGGTCGGAATAAACACCTCCTTCTCTTTGTTACACCACTGACAAAATAATTTATTGGGATGTGCCAACTATGACTTTGGCTGATCTATCGTCTAGCAAAAAGGCCGACTAGTCGTCCAAGGAAATCATTAATTCCGTTAGAATTCGGGAAAAATCTTCGAGACGCTTCGTTTATAGCTTTGTAGTCATCAGGAAACGTAGCTACAAGGTAGTCGTATGAAGCGGAGTGTTTTTTGTATTTTGAAATTCAGTCATGCCAAAATCGTATTTATAAACTTATTATATATATATATATATATATATATATATATATATATATATATATATATATATATATATATATATGTATATATGTATACACATTACAAAACCATATAATAATATTGCTGAAATAGCAGTTTACTTTTCCCTATATTTCCGATCTAACCTTATTATTACATTATACAATATATATTACCAAAATGAGAGTTTAGTTATAAGGTGTTTTACAAAAAGCAATTTAATCTCCCATCATTATTTATCAACATATAACACATATAATATAAACATGATTTTCTAAAATTTGCGACGTTTCATGGTTATTGCCACATTTTCAAGCCTGTGTCCATTAATATTTGAATCCGTCTGAAGAACAAACAAAATCTTTTAACGACCAAAAAAGTCTTGTCACTGGTATTACATCTTGTCATTTTTCTACATATATTAAAACAAATAACGACAAATCTCTTTTGAACTTTAATATGGATCACATACTACATCTATTTATCTCTGTCACTTACTGCATTTGCAAAAAATTTTAGAAAATCATGTTTATATTATATGTTTTCAAATAAATAATGATGGGAGATTAAACTGCTTTTTGTAAAACAACTTAATATTACATTTCAATTAAAAATTAACATATTTTTAATTGTTATACTAAACGTAAACTGCTATTTTAAAAAATAATAGGTTACGTATGTTTATTATTCAGAATTGTATAAGTTATCGAATTTATTTTTTGTTAACATTGTAATCTTTCTTTAGGTGTAAAAATTGGACGAATAAATGAGTTCCATTTCTAGAATAAAAAGCAAACTGTAAAGATGAATCTAAAATAAAATTTATCATCAAAAAAGGCCATATGTTCATTCCAATCAACCTATTTTTAAGCATAGAAATATAAATAAATAAAATGACTGACTAGTCGCCTAGCAACAAAGTAGCCGACTAATCGACTAATCAGCCCATTTCTAATAATTTAATCTTGTTGAAATGTCATATTTGAAGAATTTATATATTCAAAGATATTCTTGTACAATTTTTCAATCTATTTGATATTTTTACACCACGCTATTGTACTTACACATATATTATGGTATGCTAACACTTGAGTTTTTGGAGAGCGATTTTTATAAGCCTAGAAATTATTTTTAGAAATTAGAATATTTATATTTAATGACGAATTTGTTTGCAAAGAATCACTTTAGTAATTTGTAATTTAATATAACCTCTGCTCATGTTATCGTTTATTTATTATTGACAGTATGTTGAGTAAATATTGGAATCGTAAAAAAGTATTACATTTCTTAAGAGCAATAAGTTATATAGATCCTTATGGATCCATTCATACCGTACGTACAAAAAAAAACAAAAAAAAACATGGAGTTCTCATTTGGCATACAAATCATTTACTTGTTTAAATAAAACATATAAAAGATACAAGAAAACAAAATTTATGTCTCTGTTCAATATAATCGAAACAAAACGTCAAATCTAATAAAATTTTTAAATAAATAAATGACATATAATTTGAGAGCTGATTAAATTTAAAAGTTTTTGTGAGATTTGCAGTTTTGTGAACAGTTCTTTTTTTACAAAAGAGCTGGTTTTTGTGAGATTTGCAGTTTTGAGCGTTGAAGTAATATAAGACATTGTAACTTCCCTAAATAAGGTGAAGATCAAGCTGTTCATTAGGTCATAAGTTTGTAAAATTCAAGGTTACGTGTACTCTGTTTTCATAGGAAATTTAATATTAAATCCAAAAATGTGGTCAAAATTTGAGAAATATTTAAACAAAATGGAGATTTTACAACTTTTATGGTAAAAACCGTGGTTTCCTCAATAAAAGTCTTCGATTTATCGTATATCTGCAACGAATTGGAATAAAAAGTTGAGGTATGCGGCATTGTTCTACGTTTTTGATTTAGTTTCACCCAATATGTTTTTGTTTTTTTTTGCACTAAGAGGTGCTCAACCTGTATACAATAGTTTATTCATCGCAAACAATAAACAATATTTTTGTTGGTTTTGATACGCTATAAACGTTAAAGGCTATAGCCTAGAAAGTGTAGACATGTAACATCTTAGTTCCAGGTTTGATTTCCAGGAAAATACAGTGGCGTGTCAAGGCATTCGTGCGCCCCAAGTGGTCTTCTCTTACGCTCGAGCAATCTACTTCTCTTTCGCTCCCATTTTAGGGTCATAAAATACTTTTCCGGTCCCTAATAAAAATGAGAACATATATATATATATATATAATATATATGATATAATATATAATGTATATATATATATATATATATATATATATATATATATATATATATATATATATATATATATATATGTATATATTGTGAGTGTGTGTGTGTTTTAAAAAAAATTAAAACATAAGTCAGCAATTTAGTTTACTTAGCTCAGAGAGGTATATATATATATATATATATATATATATATATATATATATATATATATATATATATATATATATATATATATATATATATATTGATGGACTTTACAGCTCTTTAAGAATCTTGACCTCTTCCACAATTCGAAGCCACTGACGATCCTTTCTGCCACCATCTGCTCTTATCTTTTGGAGGTCATTTAGAAATTTTGCAGGCAGGTTACCTGTACATTCTCCTGGGGACTCTGCCATCATTTCCACGTGTCTGAGTCACTTCAATCTTTTCTGCTTGACGTATGTGACTATGTCGATCTCTTCGCAGAGTTCTTCAGACATGTACATCTTTAATATCTTTACGGATTTCTTTTATTTTTCCTGCTCCATCAAAATATTCTACAAAGTCAAGTAATTCTTGTTTAAAATCAGAATTTATATTTGAGGAACCTACAATTCATATAACGAGAAATCATGGTTATCCATAATTATAAGACAGAATACATTCTAATTTATTTTCATCTTAACTAAATATCTAAGGAGACTGATCTGTTAATTGTGTGTATCTATATATTGCATATTTTTTTTATTTAAAGAAACATTACTGGAATTTTCAACCGCACAAATATGGCTATCTACGTTAACTAAATTTCAGTAATTAATCTGTTTTGCAGTCAGAGCTGAAGTAACCTTAGGCAAAGTGAAAGAAGGCACCAAACCAATTCATTTCTTAAAAACTATAATTTATCTCGGGGACTATCAAGTTTATAAAGAAGAAACTAACGGTATTTATCTCATAAAATCTATATTTTCTAACTCATTTATATCATAAATTCTCAAATTTATTTTGTATAAATTTCAGTTAAAGATCTTCATGAAAAGTGTTCCGTATTCGAAGACAAAGATTCATACGTCGTTAACAAGAATTATTGTATTAAGTTCAATGCTGTGGAAACCGAACAAGTAACAAAGGTTTGCGCTAATTTAGTGATCAAGGAGAGAGGTAGAGTGCAACTGGAGGAAGAGATTTTGTGTGTCCGCAATGGAGAAATGTAATAAAAGTTATAATTGGTTATTACATTATGACATTTTGTTTTATAGAGTTTTATTTTTTAAAATATGATATCATTAATTAAATACGTGATTTGTAATTTACTGTCGTTTGTTATTAGCTATAATATTCATAGTAAAATTTTTGTTTACTGATATAATTTTTATAATTAGTAGAGCAATAATAAAAATTAGCAAAGGAGATGAAATGAAAATAAATTTTATCCTAGTGCCATATATAAAATTAATGAATTATTTTTTAAAAAAACAAAAAAAAAAAATTAAATTAAATTATTTTAAATCCTCGGAGACGTTAAGGAAACTAAGGATTTAAATTTAAAGGATAAGAAATTCAAAGGTTAGATGGAGGAGAGAGAAGAATATAAATCGAAAACCCCCCCAAAAAAATAGTTTTGGATGGAGGTGAGTAAAGGCTAGGAAGCTGCTGAATCAGTCTAGCTAACAAGGGAAGGCCTCCTTGAGGTTGCTATATATAAAAAAAAGTATAAATATATAAGATATAAAATTTAAATTTTGTGCTAACCTCGAATTAGATTCAATATATCCAGTTGATTCCAAAGACTCATACTTTTAAATATCATCCAATTCATTTATATGTAATATTATAGTCCTACTAGATAAAATATAATACATACTAACATTATTAATAAATTTTTTGACTTATTGATTTTGACGGCCGAAGGATTAGTCATTTGACCCGTCATAGAAGTTATGGTAAAATGTTAAATAAACCGCCAAGCAGTGGGAATATAGCAATGTATTGAAAAATACTGTTACGGTCAGTTGGCGATGCCGTGGGCGGCCCGGGAGGACTGCCTAGAAGGGCCCAGGACAATCCGGAATGCTCGATGTAGGTTCAAATAGGCCAGCCCCTAGCCGAGTCAGTCAGTATTCATGTGTCAGTGATCAGTGAACGACCAGGCAGTCAAGTGTCAGTCCAGTCAGTGAGTTACTGTCAGTGATAATCAGTGTCAGTGAAAGTAGTAACAGTCTCTATGTGAGTGTTGTAGAATCATATATGTACATTCGTGAAACCTAATATTAAGATATCTAGGATAAGTATTGTATAATATAGAAATTGTGTAATTAGTTATAATATAAACCTAAGTATAATTGTTATTAGCATATAGGCCTATTTGTATTTATTAAGTTGTAAATAAATTAATAATTTGTATGTAATTGTAGTTTGATTAGTCATACCCCCCAGTGGCCCGTAACAATACAAACACCATATCGCTATGGCTTTTCGATGCTCCTTAAAGGTGGTGTTCCGCTTGGAGCAGCCAGCCGCAGCAGCTGCGTCTGCCAAACGCCGTGGATGGAAGCGAGGCACTGCTTCAATGTGTTTTAAGAGAAGGGTTGCAAGAGAGGCAGCTGCGGCTGCGGCCAGTAAATTGAGAAGCTGAACTGCTGCGTTCGGACTGCTCGAGGGACCAGTCCAAACGCGCTCCTTCGCGTCTGTGCTATGTAAACCCACATCACCAAAGTTTCTTGTACCATTTTAGACTGTATATGTACATGTATATATCGTATTTTTCAAAAACAATTCTTAAAAATATATTACATAACACAGTTTTCAGGTTTTATAAATATAAATATACATTTATAAATAATTTGATACAACCTCAGGTTGAAATATCACAATTTATTTATATATAAATATCTCTTACATATTATACTATATCTTACTTGATAAAAATTATTTAACGAAAACAGGGTTGTCAATAAAATGTTCATTGGACAAAACAGTAATAAAGAAACTGGAACTTTATGCATTATCTAACAAAAACAATGAAATTGTGGTTCCAGCGAGTTTTCTAAATTGTCTTTCTGTATATTGTGAAATCACTAAAAGGAAAACGTGGAACTCACAGCAATGGAAACTTCCAAGTATTGGTTTGTTTTCTGGTTTTCCCGCAATTTGTTAGATTTCAGGTCTGCCCACAGTTTGTTAGTTTTCATAATACGCCTCGTTGAGCTCCCGTTTATTAAAAAGTTTTATTATAAATGGCTCGTTTTAGTACGTTAGAGAAATAGAAATATAGAGAAATTATAAAATCTAATTGTATGAAGTTCAGCCGGAAAAACCTCGTGAATTTCTCCGGTCTTCTTCAATCAAAGAAGAGAGAAAACCTTCTTCTCTTCGTCGGGAAAAACATAGAGTCAATAGATCTATCAATTGATTGATCAATTCATTACATGGAACTCCTCTTCTCCATCAACAATCACAACACCAGTTTTCTTCTCAATATACTCCGCTGAAGCCAGAATACGAACTGATGCCGCAGCGTCTGGAAGCTACATGTGGGACCACCCTTAACGCAGCAGCTGCGGATGGCTGCTCCATACGGAACCCCACCTTATACCAATAAGCTCGTTCATTGAATTTGTTGTACAAGTGTCAGACTCACGGGTTTAAACTCCACGAAGAACATGTATTCACATGGCATAGGAATACATTACATTTTAGATCTGATTAAGAAGCTTTAAGAAGGAGAATGATCAAGGAACTTCATTAGGTCACCAAGTCGGAATAAGAGGTAACGAAATGGATCTAGCCCTTCCAGGATGTGGCAAAATCTTTCTAACATTATCAGAACTCGCACGCCCACTTAGAGAGACGATATCCCAAGAGTGGTAGACATTGTGGAATCCGAGCCCTCCAAGTAAACTTAAGATAATTAAGAACGACTTAAAACCATAGAGCAATTCCCGCCGTACAAGGCGCAGAGAAGAAGTGATCCTAACGCGATTAAGAATTGGCCATACAAGAACTACACACCTTCACCTTATTAGCAGAGTGGCGCCTGTGAAATGTGAAATGTGTGGCAAAGGTTTTCAGTATCCCGAATGTTTAAAGAGTGCCCTTACTACACCCAAAGGTTCACTAAATCGGGAATACCTCGACGCATCTCAATGGTACTGGAAAATGATAGGCATTTTTTACAGATAAAAACTATTTCATAAAATATACATAAAGCTTGAACTTTATTTTCTATAAAAATTGAACTCTTTATGTTTTCTGTTTCTTTATGATGACTCCTATGATTTACGTTCGAAAAAAAAATTGTAAAATTATTGACAATCTGTAATCAATATATTAAATAGCTCAAACTTAATTAAATTAAAAAATTATTTTAGTGGTAGAAAAGAACTACGATATTATTGATCACAATTTTAACAACTAAAAAAAATTAGAAAAAAACAAATGGAAAATATATCAATAAGCGCAAACACTTAAAAGTATGTCTTAAGTTTTTTTTTTTTTTTTTTTTTACTTTCATTAGTAAGAATAGTAATTAAAACCCAAACATTTTTTTAATAAATTAAATAATATTAATTAAAATTAAAAAAATATAATATTACATATTATATGATAATAAATTATATCTATTTAACATAATGAAATATTCATGAAACTGTGACCATTATCACGAAATATAAGCCATTTAGGGAAGGCTTATATGCAAGAGGTCCCTATCTCACTCTTCTGCGTAGTCAAAGGAATTAATGTCATTTCGTGCTAAAGTAGCATGGCCAGAAATCTGATAAAGTCCCACGTTGTTTATTGCAACTTACTCATAAAATGGGATGGTGTGTTCTAGCTTTAAAAAAAAAAAATGAAATAAAAAAGAATAATGAAATAGTATCATGAGAGAATAACTATGGTTAGGAATAATTATGCTTAAGTTATAAAGTATATTTTTGTTAATTTGTTTAAGTTATATTATTTTTATTGCAATGTATTTAGCTGATAGCCTAATATATTTTTTTAATATATTAATAGTTTAAGAGTTAGCAGCGCATTTGAGAAGAGTTACTTAGGGAAATCCATTTAAGCTGTTTAATCTAGTACCCATCCACCTGTCTCAGTGGAAAGGAAGGGCAGTTGTATTCTTCGTCGGCAAACAACAAAGGATGTATAAAGTTTCGAATATCGCGCTAAAGAAATTTAAAAGCTAAAGGAGAGACACGAGGAAAGAGCGAGGAACATAGTAACCGGAGAAAGAGGAACGGATCTTTTTGGATGGAAGGGTATTTGATAAAGAGGCGTGAAAGCAAAGAGGGGAAGAAAACAGGAGAGGAACAGTCTGGCAAAGGAGGGGAGAGGTCGCTGAAAATGTTAAGACCATCGACTAGGAGGTAGCCGATAAAGCCCAGTTTTGACCTCAGCGCTTAAATAAGTTCAATATTTGAATCTCTCAACATCTTAATTGACTTAATTGACTTAAATGTTAACATCCACTTCGCCATGCGTCTCCAGCTCTTATGCACCAAATATTCGACGGAGAACCTTTCTCCCTCAGAATTTTAGAACTATCTCGTTTTATGCTGTTCAAGTCCACGATTCACAGTGGTAGATGACAATCGGTCTAACAACTGTTTTGTGATTACAAGCTTTGCCTTCCATTGAAAATAAACTTAAAGATATTTTGTAAACTCCAGCGGTTTCCAACAGCAATTCTAACTTTTTTGTCGGATGTCATCAAATTATCGATGGTTATCTGCTTCCGAGTTATCTGAATTCTTGACAGCTTTGTATTTTAAAAATTCGCAGCTGAACACACGGCTCTTTACTGTTCCTCTTTCCAGTCTTCATATATACTGTCTTTAGGAAATTGAATTGAAAAGCCCTAGTTGCTTAGTTGCTCCCAAGAACTTTTTCGGTGCACCTGATAAGGCTTAAAACTTTTTGTTGAGATCACATCATCATCTGCAAAGGCCAGATGATAACTCAGACGGTTGAAACTGGTACCACCGGGATATGCTCTTATTTTACTTTAAAATTAAGTTAATGTAAACACTCAGTAATAAGATATGAAAAGTAATTTGTATGCTAACCTGATAAAGTAGATTAAATATTTCCAGTAGATTTCATATGTTTATATTTTTAAATATAATTATAGGGGTCACCTGTGGTGTGGTATTTAGCATAGCAACCTAACTATGCAACCTAAACCCAAAATCGCGGGTTCGCAGCCCGGCAGATGACCTTAGCTATGCCGTCCTTCGGAAGGGACGTAAAATGGGGGTCCCGAGCCTGTGCGATGTCAGGTACTCGTTAAAGATCCCGATCCTAATTATACCTGGATAGGAAAAATTTAGAACTCCCACCGTAGCATCGTCCGATTAGCCATAGCAGCATAAAGTGACGTTAAACGAAATAAACAAACAAATATGATTATCATAGGTTTCGTAGATAGGTTACACATTCAATGAGCCGCCAGTCTCGAACATAGAAATGACTGACAAGATAGATTGTGATTGACTTTTGACAAGGTCTTTAGATCAAAACGCCCATGTCGATCGGACCCTGACATACTGATAACATGAATATTGCAGTTTATTCAGGGGGTCAAAATAGTTAATATTATCCAGTTATTTGTATTTTAGGAGAGCTCCCATACAAAGAGAATTAGTGTCAACTAGACATAATTGCATAAAAATGCTATCCACAAAAGCATGAAATAAAAAATATCCTTATTTGTTACAGGATATACTCTCTGGAAAAATGAAATTCAGTTTATTTCTTCATATCATGAGTTAAAATGTTCTTCTCATACAGAATAGATAGATATAAAATCACCTTGAAGTAAAGTAAAAAAAAAATTAAAAATGTAGATCTGATATAAAATAATAAATAATATATGTACTAGCTCGAATGCCGTCCTTGAAAATTTCGCTCCTTCTTCTAAAATGGCGATCTGATATTTGAGAATCTCTAGTTTTTTGTTTTTGATCCCACTGGAATTCACAACTTCCATTTTTTTTTTTTTTTTAAAGGATGTCTTTTGACAAGGAATCTATAGTTTCTATTTGTAATGTAAAACGTCGACCTGGCTACCCAGAGTTTTGCAACGTGTTTTTCACCCTAAAAAAATGTAATTTTTTAACAGTATCAGATGGTATTGCTCAGATTGAAAATTTTCCGACAGTTTTCCTATCAGAAGAAGTGGATATAAAAACAGTAAATTATAGACTGACATATCCATTGTTTGTTCCTTTTTTAGGGCAAAACACCGCTTGTGGTTATTATAACCCATATACTTGAATTTAATGATACGTCTGCATTGTAACAATAACAGCCATGTAAACACTGCCATATTATCTTCTTGAGCTGTAGCAATAAGAAAAATAAATTTGAATGTTGTCCTAACTGAACTATATTAATATCAATCAAATAAAAACAGATAAATGCAATTTCCAAAAAAAAAAAAAAATAAAAATATTAAATAATTTTGTTTTCCTCTGTCAAATACAATATTTTTTGAAATGTCAATAATAAATTAGAAATACACCAGGGCTGTAACTAGAAGATCCCCCTCCTCCACTTTTATAATTACAATACCTTCGAATAATAATGTTTTTATTATAACTTATGCAAACAAATCAAATACAATTAAACAATTGTAATTGTGACCTTATATTGAAAACATTTTTAATAACTTTTTATTTATTTTATGAACTTATCAAATTTTGCAGCCCCTAAAATCTACGGCATGTGCTTTCCCAGCCTAGCCGGGCCTAAATACACCACAAACATATTACATCTGTCAGTGAAATTTCGCTGACTAGTGCCAATTGTACTTTTAAAGATATCGAAATTGGAAAGAACTCTATAGTTTTTGTGATTTAAGAGAAAATTGAAAGTATTTATTATTATTTATTGGTATTTACAAACGTAAAAAAGATTCTTTTTTTTTCTTTTATTCATAATACAATTATTAATCAATTTTTAATATTAATAATTATCATATCCAGACGATTGCCCCATGTATTGTACCCATATGTTATTCATTGAGGACAAGTTTCCCCTGAATAAAGTTCATTTCCTTCTTCTTCTATATTATATATACATGCGATGAAAAAGGATTACAACAATGTCTACCTGTTAGCAGTGCTTTATTTAAATAACAATGAAACCGTTGGCTTAGGTTATGTACTGGCAAACATCTTTAGAAATGCCACCTGATATTGAGTGCCTTTATTTCTTTGTTCAACTTTTCTTCTTTGTGTTTATTTTTTTTCTGTCATCTACAGTATTTTCTTCGACGTCCTGAGCTTTTTGGTTCAACTAATGTCATATTCTATTTACATACTTTTTCACGAAACGTAATATATCTCCTATAAACTAAGAATCAAACAACAACTTTCCATTAAACTAACTTAAAATGTCAAAAATTTAAATTGATAAAAGTTATCTCCCAATTCCTATACAAATGATAACAGCGAGATATATCAAACAGAATTATAAACTTTATTTCAAATATTATTCTCGAGACCTGAATGCTAGAAATATATAGTTTATAGATCTATAGTTCTTGTTTATTTTCCCGCTGATTAAAACTATATTTATTTTCATACAGTGCGTATAATTTTTTAAAAAATTGACGTTTTAATAATTTTCGAGATTATATTTGATAAAAAATATTTTAACAAAGTTCTAAAACTATATGTTTGAAAAGAGATGTATAGTGATTTACAGCTATACCCCCCCCCCCCGTATTAAGGCAACTATATATTTTCTCTCAATTTTAATCTCATCTAGTATGTAGCCAAATCTTATCTCCTAGTGTAATCCTGTCTGATAACGATAATCTGTTTATCCCAATGTAAAAGTCATCGATTGCGATAAAATCCAAAACCGAAAATCTCATGCTCGATTATCTGTTCTAAGAAGGTTATTATTATTATAACTTTTGAGTGTTATTCAAATAATTATTTTCCTTTTTTCCTGCTTCAAAATTATCTATTAATATGTTGTTGAAGATGTCATACCGAAGCAAAATATATATTTCAAACTTTGAATATAAGGAAAAATCTACTTTTCTTTAAGTTAATTTTTTAATTAATTTAACTGTATGCAATAAACACAAAAAGTAAAATAATTAAATAGTTATTTATTAATTCTTTCATTGAGTAAATATTCCAAGCTGCCTCTCTAAAGGGCAATAAGGACATAGGATCCATTCATACAATATATACAATTAAATTAAGTTAATAGAAAAGGAAAAAAATCCTCTATTTATACAAGATACAGAGCAAAGTAAATATTGAATGCCCTTTTTTCACATCGCGCCTAAATAGCTTAGGACTAAAAACAGACCTTCCAACAATCTTGAGAGATAACAATGAAAAAACAGAATTAGTATTCAAGTCCTTGATATTAAGTGGTTTGTTAACAGAAATTTGACATAAAGATAAGTAGGCAATAAAGTAGAATTCCATTTAAAATATATCAATAAAAATATGATAAATAATAAAATATAGATGTGGAGAAATAAAATAAGAAAGAAAATATGGCGTTAATAACCGATGCAGTTGTACACCATGAAACTTAACTAACGAACAAAGTAAATATTAATAAAAAATCAGGAGTTGAAAGTATAAATAATACAGCCGATAGTAATAACAAAGAGATAATAAGAATTAACATTTTTTTTAAAAATGAGTAATAAAATGTTTAAAAAAATTAGTAAGATTCACAATATATACACAATGTAAATATACATTTCAGGAAAACATCGGACAAAGCTTGTACCCTAGCTATGAGAGGGCAAGCCAGACCTAAAGAAATCCCAGTGCTGTTCTCAGCCGCGTCTCTTGTGTCAATAAACAGTGGTAGCTGAGAGAGAGCGCCGCAGTCGCTCTGGACTTGAGTAAAGAAGCAAGCCATTGCCAGAACTCCATTAGTATATCTATTACAATAGGTCTCGGGGCCGTTTTCGTTTGCGAAAAGAGTTATAAGGATGAGTGGAACTAGATTATGAATGAGCCAGAGGGTAAGGGTGGCTGGAAGGGATTCGATGGAATTTAGAAATCTTAGTTCACATACCAGACTTGAAAGACAAGAAACTGCTCGTCATTTCCGACTACTCCAACAATTACTAGACAGGCGTTCAAAGCTCCCACTAAATTACAGAAGACTTATTTACATGACAGTAATTTGTCACATTTGGACATACGGAGTTGAGCTTTGTGGCTCCACTAAACCATCCAATTCTTCTCGTACCCAATCCTTACAATCCAAAATCCTTCGGAAAAACCTCAATGCTACCTATTATGTCACCAAAAATCTTATCTATAAAGATCTTAATGTTCTATATATTGCTGATTTGGCCTAAACCAGATACTATCCTTTCATAGTAAACTTCCCCACTCGTCTCCCAACTTTCCTTACACTCGATTCCCGATAATTCTCCGAGGCGTCTGAAAAGAAGATATAGCTTTTATTGATAAGCTGCTAGTGAGTAGTTCTTTACATGTTATTGACATGTCATTGTATTTTTTTTTTCTCAGATTTACTTGCTGTATATAATTACTAAATTTGTAAATATCAAAAAAAAAAGTAAAAAAAAAAAAAAAAAAAATTCAATACGGATAAGTTTATTTGTTCCCCAATGAGGAGCATTGAGGGTTTTATAAAGGATTTTAAATTTTTAGGACTAGTTAAGGGAGGATTTGGAAGATTGAGTAGTAAATTTTAAATTTTGAAACAGTCTATAGTAACAAGTAGTTTCTTGCTGTTTTAGTCTTGGATGTGCATCTTTCGTTAAAATCAAGTTTTCTTCTTTTAACTAACATGTGTGCTACCGATTAACTTTTTTAGCCAACCGATCTTAGAATAATAAAATGCCTATTATACTTTCTTTTATGATTATTTTTATAAAATTGAGAAATCCTAAATATTTGTAAATACATAGTTCAGTCAGTAGTTTGTTTAGGAGCATCTTATGACTCACCCCAGTTGAACTTTACGGCTTCCAGCTCTTCATAAACAACCTTGTATTTCTTCGACGGAAGGATAAATATGTTCGTACATATTTGCAAATACCTTCCATTCAAATTTCTGTAAACCTGGTAAATCATAGCAGGCAGGCTGCTTACTCATAAATAAGAAGAACAGTAGACTTAGATAATCCCCAAAAAAGGACATAAAGCAACCCAAACAATTTTTTATTACGTTGAAAGTCATAAAATCAAAAATTAGTTAATCACAGACTTTTATGATTTATTCAGAGTTACATAATTTAGTCTTCCTTAAAAAAAAAAAAAAAAAAAAAAAATGCTCTTAAAATTTAAAAAATAATGTATTTCATGTCTTCTTTCTAAAACCGCAGTTACGGTACATTTTTATTTCTAGTAATATCTTCCTGTTTCAATTCACATTGTTAGATAAATAGTTTTATTATTTGTATCCTTATCTTTATCGTAAATCTATGGATTCTTTTGTTAACTCTTGATAAAATTAAGTTCTAACTTCTTAATCCTTTTCTTGTTTTCACATTGTGCAGCTGACATCAGACCCACACCATGATGATCAAGGTGCTATTAAGCAGCATATCCTTAATACTGATTATTGTAATTCTCGAAACTAGGTGAGAAATACATCTGTCATAAAATCATTATCAATTATTTAATAAATAGTTATTTTATTTTTTCAATTAAAAAGAATAATAAAGAGTATAGGAACTGGGGGGATTGGGAACCCAAAGGATCATAACCGAAACCAAACAAAAATTACTTGCCAATTCTGTTATATAAAAAATTTCATAGTTTAAATTAAAAATGTATAACAAATATTACAATATACCTACATTTTTTTTTAGTATTACAATTTTTTTAAAATTATAGTGATATCATAACTAAAGGGTTTGGTGGAGAAAGGGGTTAAGGTACAAAACACAATTTGGAGTAATTTATGTTTTTTTTTTCATTTTCCTTAAACAGGAAAATTTTGCATAACCCTCTCATTTTCTTCATATCTCTTTTTCTAGTTGTTTTGAAATAATCAGGTTTTGCTACCTAAAACTTTTGCACATAAATAAACTTCTTCATAAAATAAACTTGATTGTATTTTTTTTTAAATGTGACATAAATCCTTCTTCACTAAACACTTCAATTAATAGTATATATGCTCTAAAAGAATCATATGTTTATTGTACTGACATTGCTAAATACTTCTGATCACTGTCATCACAGATTGTCTCCAAAAAAAATTAATGTGATCCATAATTGTTATGTAACCAATTTGAAAATTATCAATTATCGTTTTGGAGGTCGACTTAAACAGAAAAATCGATATTTTTCAACTGTTCATTGATATTTACTACTATATACATTATATACAATAACATGTAAAGAACTACTCAATATAGTATTTCAGTAAAAGTTCTACATTAGAAGGTCCCATGTCCATCTTTTCAGACGCCTCGGAGAATGATCGGGAATCGAGTGTGAGGCAAGTTTGGAGACAAGTGGATTGGAGTGGGTATGAAGTTTACTATGACAGGTTAGGTATCTAGTTTGGGCCAAATCAACAACATTTGGAACATTAAGATATTTATGGATAAGTTTTTTGGTGACATAATAGGTAGCATTGAGGTTTTTCCGAAGGATTTTGGATTGTAAGGATTGGGTACGAGAAGAATTGGATGGTTTAGAGGCGCCCCAAAGCTGAACTCCATATTTCCAAATGGATCTAATTTCTATCATGTAAATAAATATTTCTTAAGTAATTGGAAGCTTTGAATGCTTGTCTAGTAAATGTTGGAGTAGTCGGAAACGACAAACGGTTTATTCCCTTTGAAGTCTGATATAAGGATTCCAAGTCGATTGTCCAGTTGAAATTTTAAGTATCCGGATCTGTACAACAGGTATCAGTGGGATATTATCAAAGGATACTGCAGGACAGTATCAGAAAAAACTGAACACTTGAAATCAGATTAAGCACCCAAATAAACAAATAGACACTCATATACCTTACTTCTTACAGATTTCTTATTCAGGTTGTTATCGAGTGTTAGGCAATAAATATGATTTTCAGTGCACTCTAGCTTGATTTTTTAATCCTTCTTTGAAGCCCTTTTTGATGTTATCATAAAACATAGATGGAAATTTTAGATACCAATGATAAACTTTGAGTCAAAGCCTGTTAAAACTTTTTTTTTTTATTTCAGGTGCGAAGCTAAGAACATTGATGAGGATTTATTAAAGGGATTTGACAGGATAATTAAAAATGGTAGAGTCTACTTCATGATTTTCTACTTTTATTTAAACAAAAAATTGTTTTTAAAAATTTAAATTGAATCTTGTGTACTTTTCTAGATGACAAGGAAGAGCCAGGAAGTTATTGTAAGTGTACTGACGAATCCTGTGAATGCTGCTCAATCATAGGTCATTCTAAGAGTAAGTCAAATATTTAATGAGATAATAATTAAAAATTAATACATATTTAGTGTATCAATCAAGATAACAATTTAGTATAAATGTGATCCCATTAACTAATTTACTATTATTGATCTATTAAAAGTAAACTAAAACACCAAACAACTTAAAGCTTACAAAATACAGATGTTGATCATTACTATCAATAACCTTGAGCTACTTAGCCGCCTATGAGGGTATATAGTTTGTAATGAAATAAAATAAAAACAAAAATTAACTTTATAATTGTAGCTGGAAATAATTGTACTAAAGAATGAAATAAGACATTATAATATGATAACATTTTCTGGCTGCATTAATTTTAAGCATAGGCATTATTAGATAGAATACAATAGACTTAAATGAAGAAAATGGAAACTAAAATTAAAACAAATTTGGGACTATATGTGGGAACACGAACAAGAAAAATAATAATAAACATCAATTATATAAGAGAATAAATAGCAAGAAAAACCATTTAAACAATAATAAAAAAAAAGAAAATAAAAGAGTACTTTTTTCAAACATTAATCAAAAATTGTATAAATTAATACAAAAATGAGAAAATTGTTTTAGCAATGTTTGTGTATATTTAATTTAAAATATATTTTTAATTAAATATAATAATATATATTGACATATTACAAAATATTAAAATATATAAAACAAACATAAATATATTTTAAATCAATTTAGAACCATTTTATTTGTATCGAATTGTAATTTACTAAATTAAACAGAATTATTGTGACTGGATTGTGAACAGATACTGTAATTTTTTTTTTTGCTTTGAGCTCCTTTAGTTCGAATCCTATATGTATTCCCGAAACAGAGCTCGTTTAACCGATCTTTCTTTATATCCTACTCATTTTCATAGAATTATTTTTCTCAAAACATTTTTCAAGCACTTCCTTTAAATTCTCTTAAATTCCTTCTTTCAAATCTGTTATCCCTTAAAATCACTAATCTAGATGACGTATTTTTTTTTTTCAATAGGTTATTATTCTGTGGCTCTTAAGTAGCTATATAAAATATATTTTTAATTTAATTTTAAACATACAATTAATCCATTACTATTTTTGTTTATATTAAAAAAAAAGATACCAATCAGGAACTTTCATACCTTTATTATATTCAATAACTGTAGTAATTTTGGCGTTGTTAAACTATACCAGCTAACCTGGTATAAACTGTTAGGTGATTTGTAATAAGGAGATCCTCTTACAAAATATATTATACTGTTAATCGTTTCATAATAATAACTAATTATGGTATTTATGAAGACCCTCCCTTGCTCAACAGGTGTCCAGGGAAGACCAGAGATCGCTTGTTAATTATTTTCTTAAGTAACTTCAATTTTATAGGTTTAGCTTGCTGCTGCAGTATATAATTGTAAAATTCTTTTGTATAATCTTCGGGATCCCCAAGCAGTCACATGTTCTGAGCTTGGGCGGCTGTTTCTTAAATTCCGACGGCAATACTTCCTATTTCAATCTCTAAAAACCTAAAAAACTTCCTTTATTCTTCACCTAAAAACGATGCATTCTTCTTTCCACTTACTATTCCCTTTTAGACAATCAATATTTCGCAAATATTTAAATATTTAGAATTATTTTATCTTTTCATATATACGTTTTTTTTTTCTTGTTGACAATATGAGACGTAATTACTGAAGAATTTAACTTGTAAATAATACAGCCAGGAAACTAAACCTGTATTTGTGGATTATAATTATTCTAAGGGATCAGTAAGACCCAGAATAAAGTTTATTGTTCATTTCATTTCGTTTCAATTGTAATCAGAATTATTTTACATCGGCAACGTTTCAAAAAAAGTGATTCATATTCTCACAAAATCTTCTAATATTGTATAGAATAATTTTTTAGTATCTAGATTTTTCTGATATTTTTTAGGGTTTTAAGTTAATATTAATGTACTATTAATATTTTATGTAAAACAAGTCCTTTAGCACACAATAAAAATCCATTATAGCTTGAATAATGTACTATTGAATCAACTTCTATCTTAAATAATAAATTATATTGAAATATCGTTAGAGGCATCTATTATTTAAATATCGTTCATTAGGTTAGTAAGCGCTCAACCCACTTTTTGTTATGGTTTGGACGAGTAGTTTATTAAACATAATGCATCATATTCAACCATTATATCATCCAGTTACTCATATATTTTTTTAAATTATTATTATGGCACAACAACCCAGTTACATGTCTTGGCCTCCTCCAATCGTCACGGTCTTGTGCGGACGCCATCTAGTCACTGACTCCTAAGACGCTTCTAGCATCCTCCGCTACACCATCCTTCCACCTTAGTTATGTTCTTCCTCTCCTCCTTTTTCCATTAATTTGATGTGTCATCAACATTTGAGGCATCTCAACATCTGGCATCCTTGCGAAATGCCCCGCATGCCTTAACTTAATTTCACTGACCACATCTGCATCTCCAAAGGCGAGTTACAGTTCTTAATTTGGGCGTAGTCTTCATTCTCCTCGAATCATGACACCTCCAAAAATTCGGCGGAGAACCTTCCTTTTAAAAATTAATAACTCTTTTTCAGCCTTTGATAGTGTTCAACATCCCGATCCATACAGGAGTACTAGTCGCACAAGTGTTTTATATAAATGAAGCTTTGTCCTTATTGAGAGTAAACGCATGCCCAGCTGCTTGCCTAATCCAAAGTAACATCGGTTGGCTGCGGTAATTCTTCTTCTAATCTCCACATCAGGGTCATTGTCCTGGGTGACTACTGATCCCAAGTACTTAAATTCTGCAACCTTTTCAAACTTATAAGTTCCTATAGTCGATTATTTTCATTAGAATATAAAAAAAACAGTGTATTATCGATTTTCCCATGGACTCCACCATATCCGAAACAGTTGTAATCGAAGAAGGAAATCAAGAGAAAGGAAACAAACAGTTTGCGAATTGTTTTGGAAAATAATCGATAGCATTATCGAAAGTAATATGTAGCAAAGCATCAACATAGATATCTAGGAAAGTGATTGATCTACAGTATATTTTTTACTTATATATTATTTTTTATAATATTTTATATAATATTTTTTTACTGCGAGGCAGTAGGATATGTTGTTGATCAATTTTTAAACTAAGAGTTGGAGAAAGGAACCAGAGATATATGCCGTTATCTGTGACGAAACGTCTGTATGACGAACGTTGTGTCGTTGATCTGAATAGAAGTAACAACAGAGGAAAATGAAAATTTCGGCTAAAGGTGTTTTACGATCAATAACTTTTTTTTCTCTTTCAATTTTTTTATTCACTCTTGTTATTAAAGAAACAACTACTGAATCAGCTGAAATTGAAATAATACAGACCTTGTAGACGTGAGGGATAATTGCACTAAACAGTAACTCCTGACATGCATTTAAAAAAAAATTATTAATTTGAACGATAATGAGTATGTTATGTCCATTATGGCTGTCGTGCTATCGCCTGCAAAGGTCATGTATATGTTCCTTTACTGTGGCTACTTGTGAATCTGAGTGAATTGTGTGGTTTGGAATGTAGCGATGTAAAGTGATTTCTTAATTAGTCTAAGTAATTTTTATTGTAATATTTGTAATTTTTTTATGTGCAAATTTTTTGCAGTCCTATTTGTGTCACATAAGTCCATATGGGTTTAAGTAAGCGTACGTATTTAGTCGCTGTCGCTGGAATTTTAATGTCTACCGTCTGTTAACAATTGGATACAAGAATTATAGTCAATTGTTTGGACTTAAGTTTATTCCTTTATCAATAACTTAGCTTAGGTTTAAGCCTCAGACAAGTAGAGTAACAAGGATAACAATAAATCGAGTTGTGGCACTATCGATTTCATTACGACTTCGTGGTAAGAATGCTTAGGACATCCTCGTGGCACTATCAGGATCTAGCCTTCCTATTCGTTAGCCAACCCAATAAATTAACTACTTTCTCTGCAGATATCACGAATGGCATTTAATCAATACGAGCGTGATACTGACTACTAAATCACGGGTGAATGAACAGCCTCGAAGTGCTCTGACAGCAACACATCGCACCACTTGACCCGATAAATCGGATGCATATGAAAAGCTCCACTTGTTCGAGGGTCTATCCACTCTTGGTGAAGTGTAAAGGTGTAAAATCGTTCGAGTTCAATACTAAAAAGGTATATTCGTTTCATAAATATTGTGAAATGGCATCAATAGAATTAGAATGTGTCATTGAATTGTAATTGGGTTAAATAAAAAAAAATTAAAATTAATATTCAAAATATAACCCGCTGTAGTGCACTCGTTCCAATCTGCTCCATGAAGGTAACTATTGTTGGGCTAGCTATCGAAAAATGATTTTACTGTTGTTAGACTTCTTGAAATATGTTATTTCCTTTTTCTTCTTTTTTAACAATCTCTTATCCTTAGTTTCACAAGCGTCATCGCACAGAGAATTAGTCATCTTTCCATACATATTTTATTATAATCTTTCCCCACCCAATATTCTCGATTTCATCATCAGTTATTCATTAATAAAATTATCAATCATTTTTTTATAATTTTATTGTTATGTATTGCATTTCATTATCATTTATAACGTTTGTTTCATTTGTTCCCCTTTTTCCTAACTATGTACTTTTTAATTTATAAAACAATTTACATTTCAATATTTAAAAAAAAACTATTTATTGGTATTTACAACAGTATACGTTATATACAACAAATTTGAGGAGAATGATTACAATGGCATTTCAATAATATGTAAAGAACTACTCACTAGTAGCACTTCAAAAAAAGCTCTTTATTAGAAGATCCCTAGGCCATCTTCTTTTCAGAAACCTCGTAGAAATATCAGGATTGGGGTGTGAGGCAAGTTGGGAGACAAGCGGATTCGAGTGGGCTCAATCAGCAACATATGGAACATTGAAGTGTTTATAAATAAGTTTGTTTCTTACATAATAAGGAGCATTGAAGATTTTTGTTTGTAAGGATTGGATACAAAAAAAAAAAAAAAAAAAAAAAAAAAAAAAAAAAAAAAAAAAAAAAAAAAAAAAAAAAAAAAAAAAAAAAAAAAAAAAAAAAAAAAAAAAAAAAAAAAGAGGAAGATTTAGTGGAGTCCTAAAGCTCAAATTCGTATATCTAAAAAAGTCTAATTATTGCCATGTAAATAAGTCTTTTGTAATTTATTAGGAGCTTCGAATTCTTTTCTAGTGAATGTTGGAGAAATCGGAAACGGCAAGCAGTCTCTCGTCTTTTAGGGCTGGTATATACGTCTTAATCTTTATCATTCCTTTATTGCAATGTACTATCTTACTGTTATTCGTTATTTATGTATATTTCTATTAACTATATTGACCCATCTTCTGTCGAAATCTCATTTTTCATCTTCATAAAAACAAAATATTTTATGCCAGTTAATATTATTTACCTTAATTGTTTCATTTAAGAAGATTAATTTCAGTTATTATATATATATATATATATATATATATATATATATATTTTTTTTTTTTTTTTTTTTTTTTTTTTTTAAGAGTTTCTTCACATATGAAGGTTTCTTCACCCATATTCCTCGTCCAACGCCCTCCTCCATTCCTCCCTATCGGCTGCATCTTCCTCCCTCAACCCGTGTCCAGCCATGCTCTCCTCCACTTTGTCCCTCCATTGGGTACGAGGTCTTCCTCTCCTTCTCCTTTCCTCGGCCTCCCATTCCATTAACATTTTCGGGATTCGTTCCTTGTTCATCCTTCTCACATGGCGATACCACCTCAATCTTCTCTCCTTGATCACCTCCAACACACTCCCTCTCACATTCATCCTCTCCCTTATATCACTGTTCCTAATGCGTTCCACTCTCGATATCCTTGCAGCTCTCCTCCAGAAATCCATTTCCACCGACAGTAGTCTTTCTTCCTGTGCCCTGTTAAGGGTCCAAGTCTCAGAGGCGTATAACATTACACTTTGGACTAATGCGCTATATATTAGTTTCTTTGTTCTTTCAATTATGTTGCTACTCCAGAGAAGAGAATTCAGCATGCCCACAGCTTTCCTGCCATTTGTTATTCTCTTTCTAACCTCGGCATTTGTGGTTCCATTTCTTTCCAGAATTGAGCCAAGGTAACAAAATTGTTCCACTCTATCCAGGCTCGCAATTTCAGGCTCTAATATTTCCTCTCTGTCTGTGCTCATATATTTGGTCTTTTTATAGTTAATGTTCAAACCCCAGTTCTTATATTGCTCCGCCACTTTCCTAAACATATAGCTCGCATCATCTTCGTCCTGAGCGATGATTACTTGATCATCTGCAAATAGTAAATGGTGTAAATGCTTGTAATTTATCGGTATGCCCATCTGACCACAGTTCCTTGACCATCCCTTCAGACAAACATCAATGTATATTTTGAATAATGTTGGCGACATACAGCATCCTTGGAGCAATCCTTTGCTGTTTGGGAAAACTTCTGATAATGAATTTCCTATTTTTATTTGGCATTTATTACCTCTATATATTTCTTTGATTACTCCCGTAATGTTACTGTTTATGCCAGCCATGTCCAGGGCTTCCCACAGTAGCTTTCGAGGAACACTATCATACGCCTTTTCAAGATCTATAAATATCATGTCCAGTCTCCTCGCCTTGGCTTTTTGCTTTTCTAACAGTTGTCGGAGGGTAAAGATGTGGTCAATACAGGATTTCCCTGCTGTGAATCCACATTGTTCCTCTGCTTGCGAGAATTCTTTTTCCAATTTACCCTTTATTATTCTACCCAGCAATTTCATTATTGGGTTCGTAACACATATCCCTCTATAATTATCGCATACTTTTTTATTTCCCTTTTTGAATACTGGTGTGATATATCCCATTTTCATTTCTGCTGGTATACTTTCACCTGCCAGTATACGATTTATGAGATCAGTAAGTAGTCTTGTCACCTCACTCCCACTATTATTAAAAAGGCATAACTCCCCATTGGCTTTATTCATTTAACTACATGTTTCAGAGCTTGTCATGTTGCTCCATCTTCAGGTTCTAACACTGTGATATTCTCACTTGATCATCTCTTCTACACTGACTATTATTTACCTGTTATAGCTTGTTTTAAAGTGTTTTTTTATTTTTTTTTATTTCCATATTGGTTTTTTTTATTATCTTTTTTAAAATTTACTTTTTAATAATATTTTTTTGTATTTCATGTAAGCTGAAACTTCGGGACAATAAATTAATATTTTTAATTGTTTTAATTCCTAGACTGCACACACCAACTATCTCCATCACTATTAGTTCCTAAGTAAAATAAACGGAATCAATCATTTTTGTTTCCCTTTCAAGAGGTGGGCCATTGATCTATATAAATAAAAATCTGAAGAAGTAAGATTCATATGGTATGTGTGAGCCAGGTAAATGTGAAAGAATACCGATATCGAATATCGATACCATCAAAATTTTAAAACTTGCTTAGGCTACCAATCTCAAATTTTACAAACCACCTTTTTTTTTTTAATAGTTATTTCTTATATTAAACTGTTTAAAGGTAATATAATTCATATAAATGCCATTTTAAAAATTAATATAAATACCTTATGATATGTTCCTAATTTAATGTCATCTTATTTATATTTATTTATTTTTATAATTTAGTGTGCAACGAGATAAAGCTGATAAACATAGGACGTGGGCAAGATCCCGCTCTGGAGCTTAGCATTCACATTGGAAAATCAAAAATTTTCTCTCAAAATGTAGCCTGTAAGTAACCACGATTCGTTTTAGTTTTGTTTTTAATCAGCTGTTTAAAATTAAATATTTAATATATGAGCCTTTATCAGTAACTTAGAGACCTGCTTTGAATGTGTGTACCTACAATTTACAAAAATATTAGGACAGATGATTTCATAGTTATTATCCACTCAACAATAAACAATTTTCTTGTTTATTTTACATTCAATGAATCATTCACACAAGGAACTGACATGACCCACATGACTGAAAATATGCTCAAATGGTCGAAAAGAAGCTAGATAAAATGAAATGAAATGAAAAATAATATTTATTCTGGGACACCTTGTCCCCTAAGAATAAGACAAAAGTACAATAAAAAGGTATCATTGTCTGGCTGCGTACATAACAGGCAGCAACTTATATAGAATGTAAATTATATACATATAAATATATAGGTTATAATTTTAGATTTGAAAAAATAAAAGTCTTTAGGTTTATATAAGAAAAACAAGATAAGAAAATAACAAAATTAAAATAAAGAAATATTCTAACACTAATATATTACATAATTTCGGAAGATTGATAATTGAGGAGGTAAATGAATAAATTATGTTTAAAGGAAGTGAGAGAAGGAGCATTGCGGATCGAAATGGGTATGGAATTCCAAAATAAAGCTGCACGATTAATACAGGATTTTTCAAAGGAAGCAGTTCGATGAGAAGGGATATACAAATCTATAGGCTGGGATCTAGTGTTCAAAAGATGAATGGAAGAACGAAGGGCAAGCATGTCGTAAATGTACGAAGGTTTTTTGGACTTTAAGGATTGGAATAGAAAGGAACCAAGGAAGTATTGTCGCCGAAAACTTAGATAAAGCCACCTCAACTCTGAATACCAGCAAGTGATGTGAGAACGCCTGGGGATTCCAAAAATGAATCTTATGAAGGAGTTCATTAATCTTTTCAGCTTCATTTCAAGCTCGCCAGACAGTCCTCCGTATACTAAGCATCCATAATCGAGGTGGGGAAGGATGAGGGAAGATACGAACAATCGAAAGGTTTTACAAGGGAATGATTCACAGAATCTTAGGAGCTGTTTGAGGATGGAGATGGTTTTTCGGGTAATGTGGGAAATATGGTTATTCCAATACAAATGTTGATCGAGTACTATTCCGAGGTTTTTGACAGAGTTTGTGAACTGAATAGGAACGTTATTGTGATATAGAAGTGGATAACAGGAAAGGGAATTAAGGGAGGGTTTAGATCCAATTAGCATTGCCTTAGTTTTTTTTGGGGTTTAGTCGTACTTATTCTCCACTGCCCATTGGTTACTGCTATAAATGTCCTCTTGAATCTTACGAGTCGCCTCAAAAATCTCACAAGGATGAAACGATAAGTAGATTTGAATGTCATTAGCATATAAATGATATTGGGAATTATTAATAGCGCCTGTCAAATCATTAATATAAACTGAAAAGAGAGTTGGTGAAAGGGAAGATCCCTGAGGAACACCAGCGTTAGAGTCACAGATTTTGAAGGAGGTTGGTTAGGAACAATAACTGTTTGGGAACGGAGAGATAAGAAGGACTGGAACCAGCCAAGAGCACTATTGGAAAGGGAGAATTTTTGTAATTTAGTGAGAAGAATTTTATGATCTACGGAATCAAAGGCCTTGGAGAAATCGAAGAGGATTAGGATCGTAATTTTCTGATGGTCAATTGAGGAATAAATGTCTTGGGTAATTTTTAAAAGAGCGGATTGTGTAGAATAACCTGAACGGAAGCCTGATTGAAGAGGAGTTAGGAGATCTTTATTTTCAAGGAATGTAGCAAGTTTAGAATGGACTATTCTTTCTAGTGGCTTAGATAGGTTTGATAGGATGGAAATAGGCCTAAAATGGGATGCTGTGGTAGGTGAAGGAACTTTATTTAATGGACGAACTAGGACCTTTTTCCATGCTGTGGGAAAGGAAGAGGTTTGTAAGGAGAAGTTATAAATATGTATGAGAGCAGGAAGGATGACAGGAAGAGTAAGTTTGATAATTCTTACTGGGATTTGATCGGCACCGAAATCATTTGTCCGGGATTTAAAAACAGAGGCTATTATATCATCAGGAAGAATATAAAGAAAGTAAAAGTTATCTGGATTAAATGGAAATTGAGGAATGGAATAGGATAAAGTATTGATTTGAGGCTCATTGGAAGAGGAATCTACAAAAAAGGAATTGACTTCGTCAGGAGTCACAGGATAATATGTACTGGATGCGTAACTCGTAACCGAAAACTTCCTTAGAATTCTCCACTTAGATTTTGAATCTGGAGCTTCGGATAGGATGTTACGAAAATATTGCGCCTTGGCATGTCGCATGGTAGACTAGGTGAGGTTTCGAAGGGATTTGAACGTGGAGTAATCATCAGGAAATCTGGAACGCCTGAAGCGTCTTCTAGCTGCATCTCTTCTTTTCATCAGATCTCTAATTTCTTGAATTATCCAGGGAGCAGGTAAACGTCGAAAAATAGAGGTTTTGAGTGGAGCTAGATGATTAAGACATGTTAGTAGATTAGATGAAAGGCATTCCACCATTTCATCTATAGAGTGGGAGGAATAGATTGGTTCAATGGAAAGGGATAATGAGTCTAAAAGAGGGTTTATATTTTCTGGAGTTAAGGAACTAAGATTGCGCCAGGAAATTTTTTTATTGAGGATCTTAGGTGTGGAAATATTGTAGGAGATTTGGATAAGATCTTGACATGAGAGAAAGGATATTGGATTTTGAGAAAAGGAAAGTAAATTTTGAGGAGAATCAACTATAAATAAATCAAGTAAAGTGTCTGAAAACTGAGTATGGTAAGTAGGTTCGAAAGGTACGATGAATAGATTAAGAGAATACGCCAGGTCTATCAAATAAGATTTATCAGGAGAAACGGAAAGGAGATTTGTGTTAAAATCACCGGCTATTATTATGTTATTGTAAGCGGGAACATAAGTAAAAAGTGAGAATTCGAAGGTTGAGTCAAATTTGACTTGAGGAGGATGGTACACTATTACATAGAGAAGGGTAAACAAGTGAGAAGAAATTTCTGTGAAAAGATATTCTAGGTGAGGTGTATCAGTTGACGGAGATTTGAAAAGGATTTTAACCCTCAGACTGTCATGAACGAACAAACCAACACCACCACCAGTCCGTTCCGCCCGATCATGACGAATTAGGATATAAGTAGGAATGGATACTGATGAGAAGGGAATATGTGGTTTGTGCCAGGTTTCCGTGACAGCTACAATATGATAAAAGTTGTGAAGGAAATAATCATGAAATTCTTCGAAACGTGCAGGAAGGGATTGGGAGTTAACATGACAGGATAACAGGGTGTTATTCATATTGATTGAATAAAGTATAAGTTACAGAGGAAAATGGAAGTAAAGGAGATATTTGGAGAGGAAAAGCAAGGTACAATTGCTAAAAAGTAATATACGTTATATGTACTATCAGAGAAAGGAAATAAATAAAATAAATGAACTAGTAACCTTTGATAGAAAATCTGAAATAAAAAATAAACGAAACCTGCCAAATTTATCTTGGCGTATAATAATAAGTAAAGTATGGTGAAACAAAGAATATCGTTAATAAATATGTAATTTAAAGAGTAAATAATTATCTTAAAATAAATGTGAGTAAAAATAAAATGTACACTATATCAAATCCCAAAAAGCTAAACAAATAAATATAAAAACAAAAAAAAGTAATTTTTTAGGGTAACAGTCAATCAACCGTCAATTAAACGCATCCAAATCTTCTTCTTTGTTAATTATCATGACAGGTTGACCATCGTCACGCCGGCAGCGAACCCTTCCTCGCGCAAACCATACATACTTCACTTTGCCAGCCGCCCTCTTCTGCCTCGCTAGCCAGTAAAGCTGTCGGTTACCGGGGGTCATCTCTTCGCCGGCGTATGTTTTTTCGTCCGATTCCCAGCCGAGGTGTCTTGTACTAAAATCTCTTTTTACTTTTCGAAGGCGAATAACCTCGTCTCTGGTCATCTGGCGGTCAAAGCTCACTACGATTGACGGCGGCCGAGGATCCTCTTTTCTTTGTCTTTTCCTTTCGACCAGGTCTAAGTCTTCAACGCTGAGTTTAATTCCCAGGGCCGCACCGACAGAACAAACTGCGCCCCCTGTTGATTCTCCAGATTTTAAAGGAACACCTCTTATGTCTAGAGAATTCGAGAGCTGAGCCTGCTCCGTTTGATTTAGCCTCCCCTCTAATTTTTTGACAACTCCTTTCAAATTATTATTTTCCAATTATAATTTTTCGATCAACTCCTCTTGTTGATTTGAGCCTCTCCGAATTTTCAAAAGCGAGGTCTTTCTGTTTATTGACTGTGCCCTTGATTTTCTTTATGTCATCGGTCACTTTTCCGATCTCACACAGTATAGCAGATATGTTTTCCTCCATATTTTTACTGGGAACTGCTATATACTGCCGAGTCGTGGTGGCCGATTCACATTTAGGGCACTGCCATTGGTTAATTTTTTGCTGCGTAATTTCCGTATCTTTTAAATTACTGCATTTTACGTGGCACAGTATTTGGCACGAAACACAGGCCAGTGCAGATTTGTGATCTCTGGAAATGGTTGATTTACACGACGAACACAGCGCCATCACTTTAAAATAGGTTTATTTATTAAATAAAGACTTCTGCGATCTGAGTTGTTGGAGTGGGGGCACGCACTAATCCCCAATGGCCCTCTACCTACGTAAACCCGGCCGATATTATTTTCCTTTTAATGTTTATTACGATACTCGTTGCCTTTAATATAATTAATACCTGCAGTTTATAACTAATTTATTTCAATATTATTAACTGAAATACTCACAGAACAGACTATTGAAGAAGAGAGAGATAAGAGAAAAAATAGCACGCACTGAATGTTGATAGTTTGAAGGCTAGAGCCAGAGATGAGATATCTTAATTATCATATGATACATTTTCCAAACACTCTGAGCTCATTTATGTATTTTAAAAAAATATATAATTAATTCATTTTAAGTACTAATTCTAATTTATTTTTTTCCACTCAGAAAAATAAATAAATGAAAATTTTAGAATTTTTATTAATTTAAGTGACACGCTCCAGCTCTGTTGGTGTTGCTCGGATCGAAAATTTGCCGAGTTTTTTAATCAGAAATTTGATAGAAAATGTTTTTTGTTATGCAACGTTTCACGCTACTCTAAAATACACGTTTAAAGCCTTATTTTCTCTCAATTCGATCTTTTTAATTCAAAAATGTATAAGTTAGTATTCAAATGCTTTCAAGTTTTTTTAAAACAGATTTATTCTATAACGAATAATTAAATTATACATAATTAAACACAACTAATATGTACTATGAACACCAAAAAACTATAACTTGTAAACATTACAACACTCTTCACAAGTATGACCTGCCACACACACATACACTAGTACAGCAACACACTGACTACTAGAGTAGTCTATTTACAAATGTAAATTGAGAAAACCAGTAGATTATAGATAGACATATCCATGCCCTATTGTTTTCCCTAGTCAGGGAGGAATTGAGTTTTTGTTCCAGCTTTATATGCAATTATATGTTTAACATTGTGATTATATTTTATTTTTTGTTTAGTAAGAGAATTGGAACCAATATGTTATCCGTACGAAAACTACAACTTATGCGTACAAGTTGATCTTGTCAAAAACCAGCAAGAAAATGAAAAAGTTTGCGGACACTTCTTAGCAAAACAAAAGGCTTATGACAAAGTCGAGGAAAGTACACTACTTAAAACTCAAATCTTCTGTTTACCATTTGTAAGTAAATGTTGTTGTCACTTTAATAAATTATGGATTATTATATAATTATAAATTTTAATATATGTATAGTAAATAGTATTTTATATTGACATTTAGTAATATTGGTTACTTTTAATAATAGAGTTTCAGGATTCTGCTCCTTACTTATTAATGTATTCAGCACTATACAATATATTTCCGGAATTTCAGGCTCTTCAGGCTAGAACTAAAAAACAATTCAACTCAACAATTAACCATTGATATATCTGTACTACTTTATAAGAGTACAAATCATTTTTCGTTTGTGATCACTAACCACGAAAACTACTGAACCGATCTGCACCATATTTTAACTACACTATTTTCATAGCACAAGGAAGTTTTAACAATAATAAAATATAATGATTCTCAATTAAATTTATATTAAAAATGCAATAAATATGCGGATTCCAGTGAGGTTTAAAAATCGACCGATAGGTAGAGATCGTTTTGCAAGAGAGGTTACAATGTTGCGCTGTTATCTAGAGCTTAAACTAGATAATAACATTTACCAAGTCTTACATTAAAATTAAGAACTAAATGTCCAATTGTTTTTTTACGTGACCTTCAACCACCTAATTCTTATACGAGTAGTAGTGCCAGATTAAAAATTACAACAATACGTAGAAATATCATTGAGGCTGAAATTCTGAATGGAACAGATATTGAATAGCATTCATTCCTAGTACCCCAATAATGCCTACTTGTCTACTATTTCACTTCGAACGATTACTACCTTCAATTAATGTTTCTTTTTTTTTTTATATTACAATTGACAAATTTGTATATTATAATTATCTAACAATAACTTATTTACTTATGAGTGTAAACAGTGTTTTTTTACATTTAATGTGATCAAATCAATGTCATTATTAAAAATTTGTTACATTTTAAAGCATTATTGCAATCAGTTATTTTTTTTAAGCTCATGTATTCATAAATGCATTTGAAAATACATATTAGCAGTTTTATAAAAGCTCTCCAGTGACCTCTTATTTCTCAATACTAAATTTCGGATTTTAAATAAGGGTCAATTTTTTTTTTCTTTTAGTGAGATTAAAATTAGCAAAACTAATTCTGTATTAAATTTTATTGGTCTTTGAAAATTCCATTCGATAAACAAAATTATTCAAAATGAGCTTAATAAATTGGCTCATTCTTCATCTATTATACACTTCTGTATAATCCTTCTAACTTTTCTTCTCAGTAAACGGATAATCCTCTGAAATGGTTGAAAAGATTATATCGAAATCTTGTAAAAGGGAAGCTAAAAGAAGTGCTATCAAGAATCGGTTAATTTATAACAAACAATAAACAAGCTAATTAGTAAATAGCTGAGATATCATCAGTAAATATTAAACAATAAGGAAATTATTTTAGAAATTCCAGACAGTTAGGAAACCATTCGTTTCAATATTTGTAATATTAATACCATTTTCCCCGGGGATTTGTTTCTTAAAACTTTCGTGAAATTTATAAAATATTTCTTAGAGTATAATTTGTTTGTAAGGTTATATCTTACCAATTGTTTCATCGTGGTTATATCAAAAGGTAGAATAGTTTTGAAATGGTTATAAGATACCCCTCCAATCCAATGAAGGGCAAGTAACCGCTTGAGAAAGGATGTGTTGGTCAAAGCCAGAACCCAAAGTCTGTAGCATAGTTGTAATTATTTTTAACTTTTTTTTTCACCCCAAAAATGTAACATTTTGACCGATTCTAGCTTTGGTGTAGTTCAAATTAAAAATTTTCAGACAGTTTCCTCATCAGAAATTTAATGGAAAATATTTTTTGTTATATAATATTTTTCGCTAAGGACTTATTATTTAGAAACCCTGATCAGATAGAATGGAATGCGGGAGGCCTCGGCGTGCAACGAATCTATCTAGAGCAGCCAGGAAAACGGTGGTAGAAAGCTCAGAGGCGAATTCGAGATGCACAGCCTTGGTGGCGGTACACACAAATACGCATAAGTAACCCTTAGTGATAGCGGATTTACGAAGTCGCGACGCGCAAACCTGAAATGGCCCCCGCGAAATCAATACCGGTGGTGAAGAAGGTCTGCTAGGCCGGACGCGGCACGAAGGCAAGTCAGCCATAATCGGCTGCACGGTAGTGCGCGGAAACGAATGCAAGTGGTGCAACGGTGGATCACCTTCCTTAACAGTTGACGCAAAGAGATAATCCAGTAGCGGCTGCACACAAGTGCCTGGCAAGTAGTGGGCTCAGCGTGTAGGGAGGAAATGTGGAAGTGCTTACAAATCAACTGAGACAGATTAGCGGATTTAGGCAGCAAAATTGGATGACGGGAATCATACCTTAAAGTGGAGTTCTTAAGTCGGCCGCCCACCCTGAGAATACCCAGGCTGTCGATGAAAGGAGTCAAGCTGCAAAGCGACTTTGCCGGCACGAATACTGAGAAGAGAATCGTGGAAATGCTCAAACTGAGTACGCCGTATGATAGCGAACAAGGCATCCTGCAACTCGGAGACAGTTAAAGGGCCCTGTAAAAGGGGCTTTGACATCCTGCGATATCGACAGTTGGATGTGAAACGGTTTATCCAAGCTACGGTGCGTTGTAACCGAAGGAAGGAAGAAAACCGGGAAGAAAACTGCTCAAAGGAAAAATCAGGTTGCGACGCTATGAGTGAAATGGTATTAACCTTGAGCTCCGGAACGGTAGCGATGTTCAAGCCAGCGTCAGAATATGGAGCGGCCATTGCTCCTGGTAATTGGTCAAAAATGAGGGACCTCGGGTCCATAAACAAAAGTTCTTGGCGTGCACGTACTAAGCAGGGTAAGACCCCTAATGGCCATATCGGCCGGATTTAAAGTACTGTGGCAATGTGACCATGACAAGTTGGACTGGGAGTGGTTCATGATGTGAGCAATTCTGTGAGACACAAATGTGTTAAGCGTATGAGGAGGCGTGTGCAACCAGGTGAGTACTGTGGTGGAATCGGAAAAAAAGCCGGATGCTGGCCCAGGGTTTAGGGTAACGAAGTAAACGGACTGACCTTACTAAATCGGTGAGAAGCACGGCAGCGCAAAGTTCGAGTCTGGGAATTGAGAGGGTCTTCAAAGGCGCAACACGGGTTCTCGCCTTCCAAAAAAAGGAATGACGAAAATTAGGTGCCTCAAAGCAAATGTACAAAACAGCGGCGTAGGCCACTGCAGAGGCATCAGCAAACCCTACAAGCGACATTTGGCCAAACGTAGAAGACGGCAGTACACACCGAGGAAACCGAAGCGAGGAAAGCTGGGCAAGACGATCAGTGAGTTGCTCCCATAGAAGTTGGATTTCGGAAGTGACGGGTTGGTCCCAATCAAGTTTAGCTAGCCAGATTTTCTGAATAACAATTTTGATGGAAATGTTAACGGGTGCCAGGAAACCAAGTGGATCGAAGATCCGTGCGATGAACGAGAGCATATTTCGCTTCGTGCAGGTCACCTGAAATGGCTGGACCTTGAAGACAAAGGAGTCGTGAGAGGGCTCCCAGCTCAGGCCTAGAATTTTGAGGGTGTCTTCATCATCAAAAAGGACCGAAGATTCCAAGTGTTTCCGGCGGTAAATCGCGAAGAACTTGTGGGTGACTAGAGCACCACTTGCGTAGCTCGAACCCGCCGGCAGAAAGAAGCCGCGTAAGTTGAACCTTAAGGGCAACAGTAGAGTGAATATCATCCTCGCCCGTGATGATATCGTCTATGTAGGTTTGGTCGAGTAGCGCTTGAGCAGCCAAGGGAAATCGGTGCCCTTCGTCCTGGACAAGCTGATGAAGAACTCGGACAGCCAGAAACGCTGAGGGGGCCATACCGTATGTCACGGTATTGAGCTCTACCTCCTGCACGGCAGCAGCACCTTCCGGCTTCCAGAAAATGTGCTGCATGTAACGATCCCGTTCGTGCACCAACACTTGCCGATACATCTGCTTTATATCGCAACACAAGGCAACCCGGGAAAATCTAAAATTAAGTAAAATATCGGAGACGTCTCGTTGTAACTTGGGTCCCTTGATCAACCGGTCGTTAAGTGATAGTCCTGACGAGTCAGGGCTGGTGGCATTAAAGACCACGCGAATTTTTCTCTTATGATTAGACACCTTAGTAACCACGTGGTGAGGGATCACATACGACGCAGGATGCGTGGGGACAGACATGTGGCCTACGTCCAAGTACTCTTGAAGAAACTGGCTGTATTCTGCTCTAAGGGCAGGGGTCTTGTCGAGACGTCTGAGGAGCCTGATGAGGGAGTGTTCTGCGACCTTCCGATTATCTGCTAACGGAGTTGCCTCTGGCTTAAAGGGGAGAGCGACGGAATAACGTCCCTTAGGGTCACGGAGGTGAGTGGCAACGAAATGTCGCTCGGCATGGTCATCAAGAGGGTAACGAGGAACGGGAGTAAGAACATCCTCAACTTCCCAAAACTTCTGGAGATCTTGGGTTATCTGGCAAACGGAAATTAAAGAGGTAGTGAATTGATTCCGCTAAGGGGTTTGAACAGGACCTATGATTGTCCAACCAAAAATGGTACTGACAGCAATTGGACCGATAGAGCTAGGAATAAACGGATGAGGCAATAATAATTGCGGGTATACGTCTGCACCTAAGAGGAGGTCAATCTTGTCTGATTGATGAAATTCAGGATCTGCCAAATTTAAATGCTCAAACGCGTGTGCAATTTCAGGAGTAAGGCCTTTAGGAGGGAGATGGTCAGCAATATGAGGAACCATGGACGTGTTTACAAGAACGTGCCTCTGGGAAAACCTGGAGAAGATGTGACACGAGACTGTGCCAGGAGAATTGGAAACACGCCCACCTATACCTGAGACGGTAATGGGCATATCCTGGATTTTTTGACCTAATTGGTCAAAGAGGCGCTTGGAAATAAATGACAGCTGCGACCCCCGCGGATCGATGACCCCACGGACCGGAACGTAACCTAAGTGAGAATTAAAGATTCGTGCACGGAAGGTTCCTAGGAGTGAAGTCACGTGACTTCCGGTGGTACTACAACTCAGAGATAAGGAGGCGTCAACTGGTGCTTGACCAGTGGAAGCGGATGCTGGTTCACTTGTAATGTGATCAGCATGAGCTGAAGCGCGACCAGGCGCGGAATTCAATGGAGATTTGAATTTACTACTTTGACGGGATGCAAAAGTGTGTGATGCTCTGGTGAATTACACGTACGACATAAAAATTTGGAGTTGCAATTACCCTTAAGGTGGGGACCCAAACAATTAAAGCACCGTTTATGCCTTTTGAGGAAATCAATTTTTTGATCTCGAGTGAGATGAGAAAATTCGAAACAGGAAGATAAGGAATGCGGCTTACGACAGAGAATGCATTTGAGGTTAAAAGAATTAGAAGGTGCGGCCCGAGTTCTATCTGATGGTGAGGTATCAGGACTAGTGCTAGCAATTGGCGAATTAACTTTAGTGTTTCTATGTAGATTGATGGGGGGAGAAATAATCTCGAGGGTTTTAATTTGCTTGATAATGAAATTTAGTAAGTCATCGAAAAGCGGAACTGATTTAGCAGAATTTTGATCCTCGAAAGCCTTAGATGTGCGGGGGTCTAGATTATTTAATGCGAGGGTTAACAAAATAAAATTTGCTAAATCGTCGATTGGTAGCGCCTTGATAGCCTGCACCGAATTTTGATGTACCTCGAGAAAAGTTTTTAAGTTATTTAATGAATTTGAACTTACGGGCTTAAAGTGTAAGATTTGGTTTAGATATGCCTGGGCTATCCTCCTGGGGTTTTGGAACCTGTGTACTAGAGCTGAAAAGGCAAGGTCGTAATTTTCGGCTGTGAGTTGAAAGTTAGAAATTGCGGAAAGAGCACTCTCCTTTAAATTAGATCTTAAATAATGAAAGCGTTGTATGGAGGTTAGAGTCGGGTTGTCGTGAACAAGGGCGGTGAACAATGAGAAAAATTCAAGCCACTGCTGTATGTCGCCTGAAAAGGTTGGTAAATTGATAGGTGGTAAGGAGAAAGCACGTTGAGCCAAATGAACAGGGCTGGCAACCGTTGTAGAAGTTGCAATAGGTTCTTCTTTTTTCAATTGTAAATATTTGGATTTAATTTTGGTTAACAGACTATTGAAAGAAATTGCAGGGGCTTGAGTATCCACATGATTTTGTTTGGATAATAGAGCATTAAGGTCACTTAATTTTTCATTCACCCCCTCAAATTTGACTTGAAGGGAGGGTAAATCCTCGTAATGCACTTGGACAGTAAAAATATCCGAAAGAGTGGAACCCTTAATTTCATCGTATCTACTAGTTATATCAGCAAATATCGTTTCCCTCTTTGCCAATAGTTGTGCTTGAATAATGATATTTTTGTCTTCTGTAGGCATTGTGAAAAATAGAGAATAAATAAATACAGCAATAAAAGGAAATTATAATATATGAGGCAGAGAAAAGGAAAGTAGAAAAAGTTGCAAAATTGATTTCACTAATTATTACGTAATTGTAACTGACGTTATAATAAGACAATATGGCGGGAACTGTTACGAGACGCAATAACGAGTACTTTACTAGAGGAGTGGGAGTCGGTGACGTCAGATTACAGCTGACGATAAGCACCTTAGAAAATGGCCGACTTATTACTTCGCTTTTATATGTGTAATTATTGGAAGTTATAAAACTTGGACAAAAAATAGGCCAAACCTTGCAATTTATACAAGTTTTAACGTAAAAATTTTTAATATTAATAAAGCACAGAAATGAGTGGGTGATTACTCGCCCCAAAACTGCAAAATCACTCGTTTCAAAGTTGAACAATGATATATACGGCCCGGATCGGACCAAAAATGTTGAGAGAGAAGTCACTTTTGAAACCTTGAAACTTTATTTCCAATAACCATTAATTGTTAAATTTAATTTAATTATTAATCAGAGTAATTTGATCCTCTTTATTCTAAAATGTAATTATATCGTGAGAAGGAAAAAGTTGAGAACAATTTCGAAATGTTTTCGATTGATTTGAATATGATTCAAAGACTAATGGGTTCAAAAGTCCAACAGACGAAACTAGTGGTGGGGATGCCTGTAAACCTATAGAGGGGATTCTGCTGTTGTGGTCCAAAAATTCTAACATCCGTCCGCTATTATAAGATTTTTGAAGTACTGTAACACACAACACATTATGGATAGACATATCGATAACAGGGAGAAACACATTGGTGAATTTTTACATACATGTTTCTATCGCCTCATATAGTAGTTTCAAGTCTCAAACTCATGCGATGTTCATAAAAATAAAACAATTTTCCATCAATTCAAAAAGAAAAGACGGAAATTCATTAACGCTGCGAAGAAAGAAGATGTTTAAGTGAAAAAGAATGAGAGTTAAACTATTAGAGGAGTATATATTTTCATCAGAGAGAGAAGAGGGAATGCGTTTGTTAGGAAACTTCTAGACACATTTAGGGAAAAGAGGAAGTTACAGGTTCAGAGCAAGGAATTTTCCTGAAAAGAAGTTGTTTCATGATTGCTGCAACTTCGAAATTATTAAATTAGCAAATTAATTATTTTAAACTAATGCAAACAACAATATGGTACAATATTTCCAGTAAAAATATGGTTCCGACATTTTCGGACAAAGTGAACCGTATTAAAATCATTTATAGGAGTCAATCTTTAGGCTATATCTATTAGGCATATTGTTAGCACAGTTTTATTATAAACTATTACAAGCATGATACATAAGTAATATAACGCTGCACACAAATTTAATTATACTAACTGTACATTAACGTGGAGTAAAAAAAAAATAAAAATTGAGAATCTCAAAATCCGTGATAAGTGGCGAAACTGACCTTAAAAAAATGTAAAAAGTTCAAGTGCAGTAGTTTAAGCAAGTTTAAGTAGTTGAAGTATTCAAGTTTTGTCATGCTATTGTAATCGTTATCAGCTCAGTTACTTAATGTATATTTTTGTACAGTTGTAAATTTCAATAAATTAGTATATAAAAAAACACATAACATTTTTTAACTCATCAGCACCACTTTAAATGGATTATGTATACTAAAGTTTTCAAAAATGTAAGACAAGAAATCAAATATTGGTCCTCGCCTGAGGAGATTTAACAGATATCTGAAATATCTCCATAGTAGTATTTAGATTTTAGAACTGAAGATGAATGTTTAGCATAAGATACTAGTAATCTAATAAAATAATTTCAATAGAAGTGGCAATTAATTTATCAATCCTAATTGTATTGATCCTTCTATACCACCATGCGTACCTCAAGTCTAAAAAGTTCATTCTGATATTAGGTTCTCTTGAGATCGCACTAATCTTTTAAGTTTAAAAAAAAAAAAAAAAAAAAAATCTTTTATAGTAATCCTTCAACCTATATTAATTAATTTATATTGAAACTTAATGTTCTAATTCTAGAAGAGATGCAATCGCAATAAAAATTGTGAGACCCCACTACTTGTAAATCAAAAAAGCGGGTAGTGGGACATGTTAATGAGGCATGTTCATAAGAACTCGAATAAACTCCAGAAAACAACTGCTAATATTAGTCACGAATAAGGAAATTTTTAAAATTTATGACAAGCGACCTGAGAACAATGATTGAAACGAGCAAAATTTATATTAATTGTTTTTCTAGCACTCTGACTGGAAAATATTGTTCTGCAAATAATAAAACTTGGAATTTTTGTATTTTGGCATTTTTATTCAAACCTAAAACTTCAAACGCTTTGTGCGACCTCAAAACTGTTATAATTCCTTTTCAAATTTTTACACAATTCATTGTGCTACTATTCTCTGGTCAGGGTTTTACAGATGTTTAAACTTTTTGTGGCGGTTTTCAATCCACCATACTGAACATGATCACATTAAAACAATATATAGAATATTTCATTTCGAACTTAATAGACATGGTAGAACACATATTTCTAACAAAACTTCAAAAAAGAAGGTTGATATAACACAGTATTCGGTACCCTGTTACCAGACAGGCCGGGTTCCTATTTCCCTCCGTGGAAATAATGAATTTCTTCAAACGGAAATTGTAACAGCGAACGGTGAAGGAAAATATCTGATGAGTTGCCTATAAAGTGTTTACCAGCTAAACTTCATGGGGTGGGTTTTTGCGTCGTGGGACGAATTATAGCAGGTAATATTGGTGCCTGGAAATTCATTCACCGATATCCCGGTAGTTCCGTCTAAGTCGATTTGCCGAAGAAATTCCCTGGCTATGAAGACTTCAGTGATGCTGATATAGGGTTTGATGATAATAAACACCTTCTTTCTGATGATGATATCGTCATGATGATAAAGAGAATGCCTACGAAAGGGCAGACCCTAATAATCATGAGGAAGAACCGAAATTGAGCCACACTAAATGTTTAAAAACAGTTGAAGGCGCCTTTCGAGTTCTATGTGAAATGCAAACGACTATTATAGAAACATTTGTAAATGAAAAAAACTTTTTATTTTTTCTCTGACTAGGAAAAACAATTGATTATGGATATCCCTTTCTATACTCTACCGGTTTTCCAATTTACATTCTAGAATTAAACGGTTGAAATTAATAATTAAATAAAATAAAGAATTAATGTTTATTTGAAATGAACAAAATGAGAAAGAATAGGGATTTCAAACGTGACTTTCTTCATTCGAACCAATATAGTTCTTAAACGGACAAATATTATAAACTGTCGGCAAATTTTCAAACCGAGCAATGCCAACAATGTTATGTTATAACTCAAAATGTTACATTTTGAGGGTGAAAAAAAAACATTAAAAAAGAAAGAAACATACTAAATTTATATTAAATTTATGCAAAGGTATTTTAATGTTATGTTGAAAACCGTTAAATCCTCGAATATTATGAATTTATTTATTTCGAATGTTATGTTAAAAACCATCAAGTCCTCAAATATTTCAAATTAGCATCCTTAAAGGAAAAACTTAAAAAATCGTTAAATCTTGGGGAAAAGGGGAGTGGGGGGTGATGAACGATAAAAAAGAAAAAAAAACTAATTTTAAGTAGGGAAGGAGAGTGGCCAAGAATGTCCTTCGGGCGCCAAAACTCGTCAGATCCCGGCAGATCTCAAAAACAGTATCCTTTTGTATAAATGTAGTATGTATAAATAAATAAAAGACAGAATCTACGTATGTTACGTCTTACTCATTATTTCTGGACCATGCTCCCGATAAGCCGGCATTTTCACAGACTTGACACCCTTTTGGTCCACATTAAGCCGAATTTGTGGAACTGTACTATAGTTATAAAGATTCTGGTAATTCGATGTGTTAAAATTTTAAACACATCTATTTTAAAATCTGTGTGTGATTTGTAGATATATTTCTAATTCCTAATATTTATTTTTACAGGAAACACGCCAATTGAACAAACACGTATTGAAACTGTTGCGTTTCGTGAGCCAATAATTATTGAGTAACTGCCAAGGAACAGCTAATTACACAAGATTAATTAGGATTGAGTTGTGCAATATATAATAATGTAATAATGGATCTATTATTATAGTTATAATATCCCATTGGATACTATTAATTGTCGAATACAAATTATTTGAATATATTTATTTATTAAAGCATGAAATCGATGTAAGCAATATACAAAACAATGATAAAAATAAAAATAAAATTTTTAAATTGTGATATTTTTTCCATTATTATTATAATAAATATAAACTACACAAAGAGAAATTTTATTTCAACATATCATGAAATTAATTATTTATATCTGTGAAAAATATTTAAAAGGTGCTCTCACAGAACTGGACCCAGACTTTCTATTCTATATTATAATATATTATATATTATCTAAAGCTCATACAGCACAGCTAAGTTAAGACATTTGGTAATAACTTAGCAATTTTCATTTTAGGAACAAACAAAAAAAGAATAAATACTGTGCAATTATGAAAAATGTAAAAAAAAAGTACTATCTATAAATTAATTTGGGAGCTGAATCTAAGTTTCAACTTTAAATATAACTTATATAAAACCATTTGTAAAAAAACGTAAAGTAGGTTGTTTTTGTACAACGATTTTTTTGTGATTAATATTTTTACAATTAGTAGCAAAAAATTAATTTTGCACCTTTTTTTTTTTTTCAAAAAGTTCAAGTTTTTAAAGGACGAAACGTTAAATTCTGGATTCCGGGAACATTGATTGCCAAGGGTTTGAAACGAGGGTCTCAGCGCCTCCACTTAAGGAAGTCATAGGTTTGTCTCTCACTGAAATTTATTTCGTTGCCAACCCACGAAATGAATCTAGACCTTTCCACTCTGGCTAGAATAGGATGGTAACCTGTAGAATAACCTCTGTTTCCTGCTCTAGTAAAGCATTTAAATTAAATGATTTTCTCGTTGAAAGAAATTTTTCGTATACATGACAATAATGTGACCTGTTTTTGACAAACGGATTTGATCTTCCGGGCTCTACTAATTTTCCTTACAATCTAAAATCATTTATGAAATTCTCAATGCTTCTTAGTATGTCGGAAACTGACTAATACATAATGATTTTATAATTAACGTATCCAATGATATCGCGGAACTGGACCGAACCAGATACCTATCCTTCTATTATGGGCCATTATGGTTTACCAACCCGAATCCACTTATACCAACTCGCTTCCCCGAAAACCCTCCAAAATGTCTGAAAAAAGTTGGCTAAGGGACCTTCTAATGTATAAATTTTATTGAAATACTCCTAATAAATAGTTTCTTTGATGTTTACTTGTACAGTTGAAAATGTCAATAAATAAGAGAAAAAAATATGTTAAAACTAAAACAATCCAAAAAAAAAAAAAAAAAAACTAAGCCCATAAGACATTATTCGCCAACAAGTTTCGACATAGCTATAATATCAAGTAAAGCAATTTAAAAAAAAAAAAAAAAAAAAAAAGGTCTAAAAAATCAAAACACTGAATAATAGTTTGAACAAGTTGCTTACTGGTTTAAATAGAATCCCATCAATGAAAAATTCCAAAGTAAACGTTGATTCCTACCTCACTCTATAAATGCTTGTGATCCAAATTTGGCTGATCGACATACCTAAAACATGAATATATTATGTTAGTTTCTCTATTTAGAAAAAATATTTATAAAATGTGGATATAGTAACATATAATGATAGTAACGTATAATAATAGTAACACATAAACAAAAGAATATGTTACATAATATTAATAACAAAAGAATCATAGAATTAGCGTTTTTAACTTTCATCTTTAAACACAAGACATTCTCTGGTATCTTTCTACCATTTTCTTAGCTATTTTTAAAAATAATTAAGTAGATATTTTATCAATCCTTTAAGTCATAGGCAAGGATTCATTTCTTATTTTATCACGGGTGATTGGCCCTACATACACAAAACAATCATATATATATATATATATATATATATATATATATATATATATATATATATATATATATATATATATATATATAATTAACTATTTTACAAAAGTTGGAAGCTAGTAGGCTCCCTAAGATGATGCTGGAGGGACATCCGGGTGGAAGGAGCTTTATAATACGAAGTGCTAAATGATCTGATTATAACTAAAATAAATATTTTGTTACTTGGTAAAACAGCAAATTATAATTATCAGAATATTTCAACAGTTCATCTTCACATTTTAGTAAATTTGCCTTATAATAATAATAAAAATAATAATAAAGCTTTACTGGCATCATTTTTATGACAAAAGCCTCTCCCTTAGGAGGTAAAATGGAGTTCAGCTCCAAAATAATTTTACATAATAGAAACTGAATAGTAAAAATATAAAATAAAATATACAATATTCTTTGTAAACCACAAAAACAAAAACAAAACCACAAACACAAAACCAAACTTTTTTTTTTTTCCTTCCTATAGATTATTTACAATTTTGAACCAACAGCCTCTGTCCCTGGCCACTTTCATCCAGTTGGTTCCCACTCTTCGGGTAATTTCATCCCTCCACCTCATGTACTGCCTTCCTCTGCTTCTCACTTGGCCGATCGGTGTCCACTCTGTGCTGCTTTTCGTCCTTCTTTCATCCTTGACTCTCGCTAGCTGTCCAGCACAAAATTTGCCTTAAATAGTTTTAATTCTCTTTATTATGGATATTTTAGAAATCCAGCTTTCATTGAATAAATAATACAATCTTCTTTACTCAGAATAGAAAAATGTTGGGGAAACCACTAAGATTTTTTTAATTTTACTTTGAGTACATACCCTTTTCTATCACATAAGTTTTCAATCCTTATCTAAGTTAGTAACTTATTTTTCTTCCAGAAACCTTGTTGAGTGCTAACATACATTGATTGATATCAAATTTCTGATGTTTTAAATGTTTTTATGTTTTTAGAACTGGAAATTAATTTTCAATACTAACCTCACCTTTTACTGACTAATAGCAATAAGAAAGAGAAGAACTGGGATTCATTGGAACACTAACATGTCTCCTATGTCTAGAAAAGGGATGCGGTTTGATGTTTTTATTTAATTTCTATTATAGTTTCTTATTCGTTTAAATATTTAAATTTATTTCTGTTTTTTATGTTTTTTTAATCAAAATAATGTGCACTTTTATCAGTACCAATTATCTTTGTGAGATTTTTTAATGTTTCCATGATTAATGCAAATAAAAACCTTTTTAATTCAGCCTGAATTTAATCTTGGAAGTGTGAACTCTGCTATTTTTTTATATGTATTTTTACCTCACAAGATTTCATGTAATTGAGAAGCATCGCGATCTGTGTATGCATTATTTGGAAAACGTATGATAAGTATCTAAAAAAAAAAAAAAAAAAAAAAAAAAAATGCTGGCTTAAACCAGGCAGGCCTTTTTTTCAATTTACAACGAACAACAACACCGAGACCTGAATGGAATCATTCCGACACTGTGAAAGACAGGGAGCAGCACTTACTCCACCCCGTAATTACTTGGATTTAATTAAAAATGTCCCTCACCCAGCTCCTTTTCTGTCTTCTAATTGGGTTCTGTGGCTAGGGGCCACGTTAAGTGGATTTATATAAATCTAAAGAATTCTACATAAAAAAATAACAAGGTGAAACATCGATTTATGTAAGCATTGATATAATGCTAATATAAATCGATATAAACTCCCCGTCAAAAGTATACTAACACTCTGAAAATTTTTAATTTTATAAAACCGTATTTTTTTTTTTTCATTATAAAGAAAGGTTCTGAAGTCTATAATAAACATTCCAAAACTATAAATAAACAATTTTTATTAAAGTAAATTACAATATTTCTTCCAATAAACAAAAAAGTTAGAAAATTTACTGATTAAAATTTTAATTTTTTACAATTTTAACTTTTCAATTTTCAATTTATTTTAATAAGACATTTTGCCCCCTCTGGCTTGAATGACTGCTTCCACTAGTCTTGGCATACTTGTAAATAACGAAATGAATGATAAACATGGACTGAAGGAAATTTGAAAAAAATAATCTAAAATTCCATCGTTTGTTATTAACAGGGAAAAACATCGATGTCTCTAATTCATAATGTCTCACGTTGAATAAATAATATTAACATGTATATAAACCAAGTATGGATTAAGGTAAAAACCAGGAAAATTTCGAAATTTATGGGTGTTGCAATACTTTATAAACTCTTGATTTATTAAATAAATTTACATACAGATCATCAAAATTGTAAGATACAAAAGTAAGTTTCATATAAGTATACAAATTTTAGGAGCTGTTCAGTATTTTAACTGTTCTAAGAGTTCCCCTGAAATTTCGTGTGATTTATTAAAAAGTATTTTATATAGGTATATTTATATATTTTTTTTAAAATATTAAATGTTTTATTCCTCTTATACATAGTGTTACGTTTCACAAAAATTATATCCTTCTACCTCCCCCCCCCAAATAAAAATAAAGCAGTCGCAAACTTAAAAGCAATATACCATTAAACAAGTTTAAATGTATTTATATAGAACCATATTATACAATGAAGAAAAAATATAAAATAAAATCCATTTTATTACTTCTACTGTACAAACGATCAAAGCTCCCAATTCATTACAAAATTAATGAATTAATGATTAGACTTATTTGGACGTACGGGGTTGATCTTTGGGGCTCTACTAAATCATCCAATTCATCTCTCCTTATAATTCAAAATCCTTCGAAAAATCCTAAATGCCCCTTACTTTGTCACCAATAAACTTATCCATTAAGATCTTAATGTTTCATATGATGCTGAGTTAGCCCAACCAGATACCTCTTCTTTTAACGTAAACTCCATAACTCCTCAAATCCCTATTATTTATTTCAATGGCGATCTCGTGCAACCCATTTGGACCAATGCATCCCAGATTTACAGGGCAGTAAACCCAAAAACCATATTTATGCTAACTATAGTATTAATATAATCTATTATATAATAGCACTGTAGTATTAATATCCACTACTGTTACAATAACCTCAAAGAGAGAGAGAGAGAGCGAGAGAGAGAGAGAGAGCGAGAGAGAGAGAGAGAGAGAGAGAGAGAGAGAGAGAGAGAGAGAGAGAGAGAGAGAGAGAGAGAGAGAGAGAGAGAGAGAGAGAGAGAGAGAGAGAGAGAGAGAGAGAGAGAGAGAGAGAGAGAGAGAGAGAGAGAGAGAGAGAGAGAGAGAGAGAGAGAGAGAGAGAGAGAGAGTGAGAGAGATAGACAGAGAGGGGGATAAGAAGGAAGGATAATCGATATTAGTAAATCGAACTGTGGAATTATGCGCACATGTCAGAATGAATTGCAATTCGATGATGAAAGATTAGACTGGTAATATCTCACAATAAGTGTGTGTTTTTTTTTAAATCGCAGGAGTTTTAAAACTCTCTGAGTAATTTATAACTGAAATCGTTAAGAAAAAAAATAATCAAATCCGTTTATCGAATAGGCAGTAAACTACTTAATCAAGGATTTTACCGGATCAGACAATCCTAACTGATATTTCTTCTGTTGGTTTTTTCCCCTAAAAATATAATTTAAGTAATTCTAAGAACTATCATGTAAGATATATATCTAACTAGTTAATACACTCAAGTTATCAGTTCATTATTTTTTCTCAATTTGGATCGATCATGACTAAATTATTGCCAGTTTCATTTACGATATGCAGTATAGGCCTCTTACTATTTTTGTAAGTATTTATAGTATATTATAAAGAAACATGCACTGATAGGTTATTACTTGAGGTACGCATGATGATATAGAAGGATCAATACAATTAGTATTGATGAATTAAGTGCCACTTCTATTGAGATTATTTTATTTAAAAACTAGTTTCGAATGCTAAACATTCATCTTCAGTTCTAAAACATACAAAATGTTTTTAACACATCAGTACTATTTTACATAGATTATATATACTAAAGTTTTTTTTAAAAAGGTAAGACAAGAAATCAAGCATAGGCACTCACCTTCGAGGTAACTAATACACTGAATTTGTGAAAAGTAAAAGGGGGCAGGTAGGTTGTTTTAGATTTACAACGGGGTTTCCCTTATGACTCATTGGGTTTTTCCGTTCCTATGGGAAACAAATTAAAAATGGGGCTATTGGATATGTTAATCTGATCATTTAAACAAAAATCTGGATCGGTTTTAAACGATTTTATTATTTCTAGTGATTCAAAAGTACTTAATTTTAGGCTATTTTCTGCTTGATGTAATATTTTTACTCCCGAGTTCTTATTAAATTTGTGGTTATTTTTAAATAACCACAAAAAAGAGTAAAAATATTACATCAAGTAGAAAATAGCCTAAAATTAAATACTTTTGAATCACAAAACGTCAAATCTCACAAAAACTTGCAAATTTAATCAGCTTTCGAATGATATGTTAAACGTAATGATTTTGTTTCAATTTCATGGAGAAATTCACTTTTGAAACCGAAAAAACATGGTGTTCTCATTTGGCATACAAATCAGTCACTTGTGTAAATAAAACATTATGACAATCTCTTAATGAAAATGTGCATTTTAAACATAATAAACTCTTCATTGGGATAAAAAGCAAAGAAAAAAAAAATAGAAAATAAAGGAAAACTGTCAATAAAGCGACACCGGATCAGAGGATCTTATGATATTACATTTATCTATTAATTATTATTACTTAGGATTTATTTTATTAGATTTTCAATGTAATGTTTAAAATCCAATGATAATGAACATATACCTCAATGAATAAACTAACGATATTCCATGGAATGGTAGAAATGCCTTCCCCTGTAAAAACAGACCCATCAGACCATGAAATTCACCTCAAAAAGTAGTATTCTTCAATACAATCTGCATTCAGAAGCTAACGGCAAAATTGAGGTATATGTTCATTATCATTGGATTTTAAACATTACATTGAAAATCTAATAAAATAAATCCTAAGTAATAATAATTAATAGATAAATGTAATATCATAAGATCCTCTGATCCGGTGTCGCTTTATTGACAGTTTTCCTTTATTTTCTTTTTTTTTTTTTTTTCTTTGCTTTTTATTCCAATGAAGAGTTTATTATGTTTAAAATGCACATTTTCATTAAGAGATTGTCATAATGTTTTATTTACACAAGTGACTGATTTGTATGCCAAATGAGAACACAATGTTTTTTCGGTTTCAAAAGTGAATTTCTCCATGAAATTGAAACAAAATTAATACGTTTAACATATCATTCGAAAGCTGATTAAATTTTCAAGTTAAAGTAATAGAAGACATTGTGACTTCCCAAATAAGGTGATGATCAAGCTGTTCCTTAGATACCAAGTTTGTAAAATTCAAGGTTACAGGTACTCAGCTATTATAGAAAATTTAATGCTAAATGACTAAATATGGTGAAAATTTGAAAAATATTTAAACAAACTAGAGATATTACATCTTTTATAGAAAAAAAAACTTGGTTTCCTCAAAAATGTCTTTGATTTATCGTATATCTGCAACGGATTGGAATAGAAAGGTGAGATCTGCGGCATTTTGCTATATGTTTGATCTACATCTAGTTTCACCCATTTTTATTTTTTTTTTTTTTTACACTAAGAGATACTCACTGTGTATACTATTAAAAAAAAAATCGCAGTAAAGTATCAATGAATTCCCCACCTTCAATTATTTTATTTTTTTATTTTTTTCGTTTTTTAAACTAAATTGGAAATTATTTGATAAAATATTAGTCTTCTTAAATAATAACTCTTGAAGAAAACAAAAACATTATTGAATTTTCACCCATTTATTGTTTTCATCAGTAATAGACACAATTCCTTTTTTTTTTTCTGTGTTAATTAAATCCAGGGTTACCGTCGAAAACAGCAGCGCCATCAGAATCAATAAAATTTGGTATCGGCACAGGTCTAGTACTTATACCAGGTATGCAAGTTTAAAATGTCGTTTATTTCTTAAATAAATACACAGTAATTTAAAAAAAAGTATAATATATTTTATTCAAAGTACTGACCCTCGCTTTCTACACATTTTGCCCATCTCTCGGGCAATATATGGATACCATTCCAAAAGAATGCTTCATCTTTATTTGAAATCCATTCATCGAGCCATTATCGTACGTTTTCGAAATTGTTGAAGTGTTGCTCCGCCAATGAGTGTCCCATCGATGAGAAGAGGTGATAATCAGAAGGCGCCAGGTCAGGTGAATACGGCGGGTGGGGTAGGAGTTCCCAACCAAGCGAAGAAATCGTTTCCTTAGTCAATCTGGCTGAATGTGCAGGAGCGTTATCATGCTGAAGAATGACTTTGGCGTGCCTGTGAGCCCATTCTGGGCGTTTTTCGATCAATGCGTGACTCAAATTGATCATTTGTTGTCGGTAGCGCTCGGTATTGACTGTTTCGCCGGGTTTGAGAAGCTCGTAGTAGACTACCCCCTTCTGATCCCACCACACACACAGCATTGTCTTCTTCCCAAAACGATCCGGTCTTGCACTCGATGTGGATGGTTGTCCTGGCGTTACCCATGATTTTTTTCGTTTGGGATTCTGAAAATAAATCCATTTTTCATCGCCAGTTACAACTCGATGCAAAAAACCCTTTCTTTCGTGGCGTAAAAGCAGCATTTCGCACACAGTTTTTCGTTTTTCCATCTGTCGTTCGTCCAATTCATGTGGAACCCATTTTCCAACCTTTTGAATCTTTCCCATAGCTCTCAGGCGATCGGAAATGGTTTGCCTAGTGACATTCAACTGTTCTGCCATCATTTGTTGGGTTTGGGTATTGTCTTCGTCTAATAAAGATTGCAATTCGAAGTCCTCAAACTTTTTTCGTCGATTTTCTCGTTTTTGATCAGTAACATCAAAATCACCACGTTCGAAACTTTGAAACCAACGTTCACATGTCCTAACGGTTGGAGCAACATCGCCATAAGTCTCAACAAGAATTCGATTACATTCAGATGCCTTTTTCTTTTGATTAAATAAGAAAATCATGACATGCCGCAAATGCTCTTTATTTGGCTTAAAATTAGACATTTTTAACACCAAAGAAAGGTATGATACGTCCACGTAAACGACTTAAAAACAACTGACTTTTGTAAACAAATGACTAACAAACAAAATAGCGTTTAGAGATATTCAAATTCTTCAATAGGCTAAGAGCGCATTCTATTGGAATTAAAAACGACATTTTAAACTTGCATACCTGGTATATGAAGCATTAACTAGTTCTTATGATTTTCCTTTCAACTCTTTAAAAGTGAATTCAAAGTCTAATATGAGAAAATCATTAAATCCTGCTCATTTCAAATAGAGAAGAGATATATTGGGTCGGTGCAAGAATAATGCAGGTTTTGAATATTCATTTTGTTTAGGCAACTACTTGCCAAGAAATCATAGATAATGTTCCAGTCCAGTTAATGGATTAAAAACAATGGTCATTAATGTTGTTTTTCCTCAAAAATTAGTTTAGTTTAATAAATTAGTTGTGTCACATTTTCTATAGGTAAGGACCTTTGAAATGCACCATTTCAAAACAAGAGTTTCGTCAAATTTATGTGTACGAGTTCAATCTTGGTCGAAAAGAGGTAAATTCCGCGCGTAACATCAATGTTTTGGGGGGTAAACGAAGCATCAGTGAATACAGCGATGGTTCCGAAAACTTCCTCTTGGATAACTCGATCTCGAAGACAAGAAAGATAGGCCTTCTGTTGTTTATCACGACCATCTGAGGGCTTTGTTTGGTGAAAACCCTTGCAAACTACTCCGGACATTGCGAAAGAAGTTAATGTTGACCACTCAACATCATAAACCAAACAAATTTGTATTTTTTTTAAAGTAACATGTAAAAACCTGCATTATTTTTTCTCTACTCAAATATATCAATCTGAGTTTTTCTGAAATAATGAAAAGTCTTACTGTTTTATTTGAAAATTAATTTGTCTTAAATTTCTTACATTATTATAAACATACCATAATACCCATTAGTGAAATGTTTGAATCAAAGATTGGTTTGACCGTTAGAAAATTTATTCTATATGTTATATACAGTAGAGCGTCGATTATCCGAACTAATGTGGGTGGTTCGGATAATCGCGATTCATTAAAATAAAATATTATGAGTGAACAGCATCTTTCAACAGTTCGCTTTTTTCAAAGCTTTACTGCCCGTCTCAATGTAAAGATTGTGGGGTACCTGTTGATTGATTTAGAATTATTTTTTATTCCTATTATTGTTGATTCACCAACCTTGAAATCGATAGTTAATTTCTGAACAGATTCATTTTTTTTTATCCACGTAATGATTTCCCTCTTGTCTTTAAATGAAAAGAGCTCTCGTTTCCTTTTTGTTAGCATAGATGGTAACATGTTGTTTTTAAAACAAAAAGTTATCACAAAGGTGATGTATACATCACAAAGAACGATTTAAGACCTAAGGTGAGATCTATTACCAACCAAATGATTAGGAAGATATTGAGTGAAACAAATGAAATGGTCTCAATAAACAAAAATGTAGGTATTTAAAGAAGTTCATTTTTTTTTTTAGTTTCTGAGAAATAGAGCTACGCTTACTTTAGATATTCATGTAAAAATAAATAGACTAACTTTTAATCGTAACAGAAATTTCTACTTACAAGACTGTTAAGTACTACTAACCCTCAAATTTCCCCCAAACGACTGTTAGGCGCTGGCTAAGAGACTTTCTTAACTGAAGACTTTTTTTCTTAAGCTGTCCTCTAGTTTCGAACTCTGAATCTAAAATTTCCTCAAATCAATGCTTCAGACCACCTCCATGTTTTATTATTTTTGTTTTTATTTCAATAAAATGTTTCGTTATTGATTCATATAAAATATCAGCTATTATAAAGAAAAATATTACAAATAAATAACTACATTTATAAGTATATATTTCTAGGTTTGCTTTTTTTTTTTAAATTCTTATAATCGTATTTTTACAGGTGTGAGGGATACGAGATATCGTCAGATGAGGACGAAACATTTGACTTTATTGGCTTCAAATTACCATTCCCTTATCAACTACTTCCAGGTGCCCTAATTTTCCCAGTTATATATTTTTTTCATTTGTTAAGTCGATGAGGAATAATATCTGATAAAAGAACATTATCTGTTCTTACTATCTAAAGGGTCAGGAGAAAAACAGCTGTAGTCCACTTTTTGTATTATCCGAACCAGTGCTGCCATCTGCTACAATAAGAAGTGTACTTTATTTTATTATATATTAAAAACAAGAAAAAAACAAAACAGAGTTTAAAACAGCTGTTGTTCTGAACGTTAGGGCAATTGTTGATCTTTATTGCGACTTGGTGAGCCCCACGAGAATGTTATTACAAGATTGTTCTTAGAACAATAAAAAAGAAAAAATAATTATCTAATTCAAACCTGGGTCAACATTTCTTTTTTTTTTTTTAAGTTGTAAAAACATATCGTTATAAGGAAAATGTTTGTTAAGATGCTAATTTACAGTTTTGAAAATAAGCCGTCTATAAACTTTAAATTCCTTTTCTGAAAACTGTTGGATTACCATGTTTTGCCCCATGACTCATCATTTATTAATCAAATATGAATTAAAAATTTAATTTAGATATATTATAATTGTAAATATATTTCATATTCATTACATTTTTTTTTTATATTGCAGATATTGATGATGATTTAGAAGGTAATAATTTCGATATAACTCTTATACATTTATTTTATACGTTGTCAAAATGTTTTTCCTTTAAAAAAAATATATATATATTTTTTTTTCTTTGTAGATTCCGCTGAATCGGTATCTTCTGAAGAAATAGGTAAAATTTATATTAGACATATTAATTTTAATTCTACTTTTAAACAATTAAAAATATTTCTGTCATTAATATATTTTTTATTCTTTCAGACACGTATAGAAAACATCATCACTATCATCACCAGCACCATATAATCCACCTAGACGTATGTAAATGCCACGATGAAGGCTGCTTATGCTGTGTTGACTTCGGGAAGTATAAAGGTAAGCTAATCTGTTTGTGAGTGTGTGGCGTATATTTTATTTGAATAGGAGGAAATGTTGACAATGCTTAAATTTTCTAAAAAAATATGTACAGAACCAAGCTATTACGAAATTACTTGTACATAAGTATAACATAAGGATTATTCAAACTAAGCATTGACATAAAAAGTTGGAATGAATGAGAGTTGAAATTAACAGTTCCGTTCATGGACAAGGAGTTTAATAACAACTTAGTACTTCATGTTTGCCTGTTGATGTTATTTATTTAATGATTTCAAATTTTCAGTTTGCGACAACTTTAGTCTAGTCATTCCAAGCAACGAGTCTCAAAGCTTTTCCATCGACTTTGGCATTTCAATAAACGACCATACAGTGTTTTCAGACGAAGTACCACGTATGTACTATTTACATAATTTGAAATATTAAATTAATTTATATATATAAACAGATGTAAAAAAAATATTTCCATAAATAATTGATATGCCATATAAGCTTAATATTAATATTACAGTAAAGGAACTGCCCGAATTCTGTTACCGAGCCGCCAACATTGGTGTATGCGGTAAGTTGTATTTCAAAACTGTAAAATTCAACAACGGTCGAAGAGTTGAACTCTGCGGAAACGTTCAGTTGAAATATAACTCCGAAGTTCTAGCGCATATAAACGTATTTTGCCTCAAATTAGTAAGTACAACATGATCTCTAAAATTATTTTAATATATAAATAAACAAAGTTAGCTTATTTTAATTTAATATTTTTTTTTTTTTTTTAATATTACAGGGAAAAAATTTTAAGCCGATTGAAGATCCTGAAGAAGATTACGATGAAATATCAACTAGTGACTCATAGCCGGTGCTATTTTGGTTTCCATCTGTATATTTCAGATGAAACTGCTATTGCACTACAGCTAAATGATTAATTGAAATAGAAATGTATTTAATATTTGATATAATTTACTAATAAACTTTTATATATTTTAAACCTAATCCGATTCTTATTAATTTTATATTTACACATAACAACAGTAACCTAACATTATTGGAAACTTTGTTACACTTTATTTTCTATTTCCTAAAGAACCCTATCACAAAACAATTACAAAACACTTGGTACATGTTTGTATATATGTAGGAATTAATCAATATATAAATAAAACCCGAACCGGTACAACTCATGAAGGGTCATGGGTTCATAAAAATGGTTGTGCAAGTAGATGGTGTGGTAGGCAATCACCCTCAAATGCGTATAATCAACCAGCGGATAATTTAGAGTTTCCTGTACGTCAAATTAAAAATGTTTTTTAAAAAATTATCTAATTACAACCTTGGCTTCTTGTATTTTAAATATGGTTTTAAAGATGGCAGCTATCTTCAAAAAACCTGAAGGTTAGAAGATAATGGATTCCTGTTACTGAAATACTTCTTTAAAATAGACAGGAAAAAGATCATCTCTAAGAGATCATCAAACAGGATGTCATCACTGAACTGAATGGATCTACTTCAATAGATGAAGGAAAGGACACATCCTTAAAACTTTAAAGTAATACCTTTTCCTAGGTTATTACACTAACTTACAAACTCACATATCAGTATTCGTTGAACAGTTACCTATGAAAAACAAAAACTATATTCAAACTATCGAGCAAGATAGTGCTTATCAAAACGAGATAAAAAATTACAACAAGAAACTTACATTTCCTAATTGTAACCTATAGATAAAAAACGAATCACTAAAAAGGTTAATTTTTATGTGTAAATTTTCCTAAGTCATTGCATACATATTTGTTCGAATAAGTATTTTTCGATAAACTTTAGTTAGGCTGTTTATTTTGGTTAAAAATAATTAACATTTAACTTTTTTTTAAATGTTCATTTTAATGGTTAAACGAATACATAATACTTCCTATATATCTGTTATCATTATTATTTTTATTTATTTATTTATTTTGTTATTTTTTACTTTTTTTTTATATATATATTTTTTTTTTTTTGGTGGAGGGATAATATACTTATGTATTCTAACTAGGGCTGGAAAGACCTGTTATCCTACAGATTACCAGCATATTATAACAACAGTGGTAAGATCAAGAATCATTCTTTGGGTCCGAAAACGAATTTACCTTCGAACCCACAACATTCAGACCCTTTCCCTGAGCCGCTAGACTATCGAGTCCTGTTAATATAGCTAAATAAAAATATTTCCTCTGCACGTTAAAAATACAGAATTTCTCCTTGTTAAAGTAAAGAAAAACTGCATACACATACAAGAGACACCAACTTTAGAAAGCTTAAAGTACAGAAGAATTGGCATAACATTAGAGTCGCAAGATTTCCAAAAATGTCACTAGTGCCATTAAAAAGGTATGACCTGCAATCAGTTTTTAATAATCTTATAAGGAATAGATGGTTTGATACACAGATAACAGAGTTTTATCGAATCATTGTTACAATCCGACTCAAAGAATCCATTCTCACAATATGTAAAATGAAAACAAGCACAATGAAATAAAATTATAAAAAAAAGTATAACTATACTAAATTAAAATATCATTTAGATAAACAAGAAATCAGAATTTGGTGCCTCTGGCCATGTTGCAGTACACGGCACCTTAAAATAAAATAAATAAATAAATAAAAAAAATAAATTAAAAAAAACTTTAATAAATAATAATATAAAACAAATTAGTAAAACAGATTTAAATTTAAATATAATCACACAATATATAAAATATATGCAAGTATCCCATGGATCGCAAAGCCAAGTTTGTCCACTTATGGGAGGAAGAGCCGAACCCAAAAGGTCCTAATTCTGCCCTTTCAACAGCGTCAGTGATAACTTGATATCGCCAGTAGTTCTTATTGCATAAAATTAACACATATTAACTAGATAAAAAAATTTCAAGATAATCAAAAAAAAGTTTAAAAAAATCACTTATTAACGGTTTTTTTTTTTTTTGTGTGTGTATTTTTCTGAAAAATAATTCTTTTTTATATCGTGCTGCAATGATTTCAAAAAAAGTATTTTACTTATGGGACCACCTCTGAAGTATGCCCTACCGGTCTAAAAAAGAATTATCAAAATTGATTCAGAATTGACAGAGTAATCGAGTAACATAAACACACACAAAAAAAAAAAGACGAGTTGAGAACCTCCGTCAATTCTTAATCAATTTTGATGATTCTTTTTAGACCGGTAGGGCATACTTCAGAGGTAGTCCCATAAAAAATATTTTGAAATCAACGCACCGCTTTTTAAGAAAAATCAAAAAACCAGTTCATAAAAATCACTGTTATATAACCTTACATTTTAAACATATTTATGATTATGATTATTTAAAATCTCCATAGTAACTAAATCTCCGTCCTAAAGAATAAAAAATATCGCCACTGGTGGAAGGCGGTGTCTACTTTTAGGCACCCTCAGAAAAAAAGCTCATTTCAGTTGAAAGTTATATGATAAATTGGTACCAGGTATTTAATTTTCTTTATTAATGATTTTATAGGTATGAACAAACAACATACACATACCCATTAATGAAAAATATACGTAATGATTTCAACTCCCTATTTGTGTTTAATTTTCCCAATTACATGAAGGTAAGTGGGATGATAACCTCGATAAGTCTTTGTTCAGTAACTCGAACTATTTTTCAGGGTAGCTTGAAAATCGAGAATTGGCTATTTAAACAAAAATACACTCACCACTAAAAAGTGAAAAATAAAAATAATTTTTAGAGAAAAAAACAAAACCGACTTCAAGATTAAACCTACTTAACACTACACTAACTTAACTAAAAAATAAAAAATAATATTTTAATTGCTTTAAAACAAAAACCGTTAAATGAAAATCAATGAAATTATCGATACTTATATACCTATTCACAATTTATGATCAGTTATTTTTGGAGTCTGTGCCAACCAAAACTAACAGAATTTGAAAAGAAATGGTAATTGTAAAGATCCTCCCACTGTTTTCATCACCGCCACACCGCTGTCTCGGGCCATTCGAAAGTATATTGCAGAGGCAGGATCAAACTGCCATTCTTGGCTGGCACCGACTCCAAAAATAACTGATCATAAATTGTGAATAGGTATATAAGTATCGATAATTTCGTTGATTTTCATTTAACGGTTTTTGTTTTGAAGCAAATAAAATATTTAATTTAATTTCACACAATATGTAAAATGAAAACAAGCACAATGAAATAAAATTATTTAAAAAAATATAACTATACTAAATTTAAAAAACCTTTAATAAATAATAATATAAAACAAATTAGTAAAACATTTATTTAAATTAATTAAAATATTTAATTTAAGTATCCCACGGAACGCAAAGCCAAGTTTGTCCACTTACGGGAGGAAGAGCCGAACCCAAAAGGTCCTAAATCTGCCCTTTCAACAGCGTCAGTGATAACTTGATATCGCCAGTAGTTCTTATTGCATAAAATTAACACATATTAAGTAGTTTAAGATAAAAAAATTAAAAAAAGAAGATTAAAATATTTAAAAAAAAGCATATGTATTTAACAACACAAGAAGATTAAATATTTTTTCATTAAAAAAGCATATTCTTTAAAAATACATTTTCTTATTCGTTCTCGCTTTCATTTAACATGTTCACACACTTGTTAGATACATCTCTTTCAATGAGTTTTTTGATTACATTTACATATTTTTTCATAAAAATCTCTAAAAATAAATAAAAACAGGGATTAAATGTTTTTGTCAGAGCACATTTCTCTTCTTATTCTATCAAATGAGAATCCAAAGTTAAATACTATTAAATGGCATAAACGACATTCTAGATCCCAATGTAACTTTAGAGTCCAAAATAATTTTAGAAAATGAAATTGGATTTCATTCAACATTCGCCACTGCAGAACACTATCATGTTGTAACGAAAATTAACTGTGCCACGTTAGAGCGCGACGTCTACTGCTGGAAGTCTTTCTAGAACCTCGTATGGGGCTGTTTAACTAACTTCCTCAAGCCTTACCCTCCATATAATTTCTTATTACCAATTCTGTTATCGGGGATAGAATATTGTAAATTATTGTTTCATGCCGTGGCAGCTAGCAAGCTTGTAGAGCTACTCAATAAAGTAAAGTATTATAAAAACAACATCGACGAACCTCAAAATAAAAAAAAAGTGTCAGAAAAGTTGATTTAAAAAGATATCGCTTGACCAGGTAATGTTAAGCGTATCTAAAGATTACCGGATAACAGGTATGAAGAAATTGCCTGTACAAGTGAATTTGTATATTTTTATGTAAAATTGTTATGGATAGCGTTAAATGATTGTATGTAATGTGGTTTGAAATTTACGGTTTGTTTTATATGAATATTTTATTATAATAATATCAATGAAAATAAAAATAAAACAAACTAGAATAAGAAAAAAAAAAAAAAAAAAGAATATATCTCACAAAATATCTCATCACCAATTAAGCTGATATGCTTATCCGACGTTAAGAGTCACCGGGTAACAAGAATAAAAAAAATGTCTTCACCAGTTGACTAGGATGATGTATAGAAATGTGAAAATTATTGTATTTTACATTTATGTAATTTTTATAAATGCTAATTGTAAATAATTGATAGCAGTTTAATTAAAAGAACGGTTTGAAAATGAATGGTGGGTTTTTCAGAAGGCTTTAGTAAGGTGTTTTATTAATGTGTTATAAATCAGTTTTTTTTGTTTTGTAAGTTTAGTAGAGATTGTTTTCAATTATTTCGTTTAAGTTTCGTTTGTATATTCCATGTTTATTTATTTATGTATTTATTGCTTGGCCTTAGATGGGCCTTGGCCTCACGCAGAAGAGATGACCATTGGAGTTTATCCATAGCTTCTCTTCGCCATCCACTTTATTCCTAGATTTTTCAGATCCGCCTCCACATTATCCTGCCATCTTATTCTAGGCCTTCCTATTCATCTGGTACCATCCGGTCTGTTTAGTCATCATCCTCTTTCGGCAGCCTCTCGTCCGGCATCCGTTGGACATGTCCCAGCCACCGCAACCTTCCTTCCTTGATGACCGCCACTATATTCGGTTCCCCGAATAGCTCTTCCAATTCTTTGTTCCTCCTTATTTTCCAATTTTCATAGTCGTTTACTGGGCCGAAAATTCGTCTGAGAACTTTCCTTTCCCAAACTTTAAGTATTGTCTCGTTCCCTTATGTTAATGTCCAGCACTCACTTCCATACACTACCACAGGCCTTATGACTGTTTTATACATGATAACTTTTTCAGCTCGTGATAATGCTCGGAACTTCTGTATTTTATTAAGAGCGTACAGGCATCTGCTACCTGCTGTAATTCTGGCTTTAATTTCCGTTCTTATTTCATTATTTTCAGTTATTTTTTATTTTGTTAGCACTGCCGTAATGTACTATAAAACTTTTGGATATTTATAGAAATTGAAGAGCTATCTTAAATTTTTAATGCAGCATTATATCATTTACAAACTAACCCACAATGGCTATATCGTACATCTTATACCTGATTTAGGCCAAAGCAGATAACAATAATTTCATAATAAACTCCCATTTCTACACTAACTCATTAGTTTGTCAACTTGCTTCCGTTCGGTTCCATATAATTTTAGGTGTTCAAGAATTCTCGGAACATTCTAGTAAAGAACTTTGGAGTGCTGCTGTTGCGTTGGTATTATCTTCATCATTAACTTTAATATCGTGTATTTATTTATACAGTTGTACATGTCAATAAATAAATATCAACAAAAAAAAATTACATGTTTTATCATTTTACCATTGGAAAGCTGTAATCTTGTATGTAATTTACACTAATATAAGACTGCTTATTTAGCGGTAATAAATGTTTAAGATTGTTTAAACCTTTAGATAAAATAATAAAGACCAGCACTGTTCCAAGAAATATTTTATCTTTGAAACTCTTTATAATCCTAAATATAATCCGAATTATTGAGATAATCCAAAAAATGACAAATATAGTAACGATATCCTGTTGTGTATTGCGAAGTAGACCAAGATGAAGATTCATTGCATCTCGACTATATTCCTTTTTTTTCTTATCCATGCCGTGTAAGTACATAAAATACAATTAGGAAATAAATTATAAGTTTCTGAATTAGATGTACTGTTTTCATATTTTATTAATATTAAAAGTCAAAATACACGATTTTAAACCAAGAAAAATGGTTTCTCTTAGATTTAGTCCTAAATCTCAACACATGTTGTTCCAATATAATAAATACATCATATAAATCATTTATCCATTTATTACACAGGAATACTGAAATCCATTCTACCTGTACCTAGGGAATGCCAGTAATTTGGAAATTCCCATCCCCATCATTTTTTCAAAAATTCCCTAGTTCAGTTGTGTACTAGAATTGTTATAATTTAGTAGTAGATACCAATAGCATATCCACCAGTAACATTTAAGTAGTTTTCTTCTCCTCCATATTTTGTAATTATATGTAGTTAATTATTCCAACGCATTTTTTATATTAATATTGTGGCTAACTTTATGTTTTGAAATAACCTTTATAACTTATATAATTTTATTGTAACCTGTTTTTTCACTGTAGGGCATGATTATGAGAACAGTATTCCAGATATGAATCACAACTTAAGCAGATTCCTCTTGACCAGATTTATCTTCTTCTTCTTATTCTTCCTCCTAGATGTGCCTTTCAGCGTGGAGGTGCCTCGGTCTAAGTCCGCCATTCTTTCCGGTCTCTTGCCAGCGCTTTCATGGCATTTAGGCTATTTCCTCTATTTTGTCCCAGCCTGGAGATATGATCCGTCCATGTTAGTCTAGGCCTGCCCCTGGGACGTCTTCCGGTAGGCCTAGCTTCGAAGAGCTTTCTTGGGTCACAGTCCCCCTCTATTCGGTAAGCGTGGCTAAAGCATCTCAGCTGCCTTTTTTCTAATGTGTCTCTTTGTCCCTCCTCGTTTAGTCAGTCACTCTCCTCAGGTACCTCATTTCCATTGCAATTATTCGGCTCCAGTGTTTATCTAGAGGAACCCAGCTCTAGCTTCCATATGTAAAAGTGGGTAAATATACAGCCTTAAAGATGTGTTTTTTACTTTATTACACATCTCCTTTTTTCCTGCTACCGTGTTGCATATTTGGTAATAGATGCCGTTTGCCTTTTTGATCCGGTTGGAAATCTCCCCTTCAATCTTTCCATTCCTGTTGAAGACCGTACCTAGGTAGGTATATTCCTCGGTCATATCTAATCTAATGTTTCTCCTTTGCTTCGGATCTCAATATTATCTTCATCTCTTCCAACTTGCATAACTTTACTCTACCTGCATTGAGTGTCATTACTTTTCTTTCCAGTTCAGCCACCCATTCTATGACTGCTTGCTGTAGGTTTTCTTCCGAATCTGCTATGAGAACGTCATCTGCGTGCACCATTGCTTGAGCAAGGATTCTCCTCGTATTCCATTTCTCAACCACTGTTCTTGCTGTCCTTCGCCTGCAAATTTTTACCACCCCCCGTCCATGACGATAATATACAGTAGAGGGCTGAGACTATCTCCCTGCTATATTCCCTTACCCATTTCAAAGGCCTCAGATTCTCTTCCGTTTATTCTTATGATGCCTTTTATGTTGTTGTAAGTGGATTATACAGCATCTATAAATGCAGTTGGGACATTTTTAGCGGCTAGAGCTGTCCATATCTCATGTCTCGGCACCGATTTAAATGCTGCTGTCTTTATATCCAGGAATATACTTTTACCCCTTTCCCATGACTTATCATGGGACCAGATTTATCACTACATATAATTTTATGAATTCACCATTGTGCTTTATCATATCGCACATGTATTTCAAAAGTGACACAACTCAAAAACCTTCATTGAAAAAATGTAAAATTCTCACATGTGAATTTTACTGGAATGAGTGACCAAACACTGATATTTCCATCAGTACGATATTGACGGTCTGGCCGTATCTATTAATCCCAACTCTATTGAGATATATCAGATAGGATTTGAAGGTAATTCAATATATTCTGGATATTTCATAGAAGAGTTTTGAACTTAAACATAATGATAAATCGAAAATACAGACTTTTGAGTCGTGTCACTTTATAAATACTTAGGCGATATATTATAAAGAAATAATAAAAAATGTATACAATTCACAACGATCTTTCTATAAAAGACGAGTCTACAACGTTTGAGCGCAAATGTATACATATATAGGTATGTATATAGGTAATATAGGTATAATAAGGTATCGCCGTGGAGCTTGGAGTATGCGGAAGGAGAGAGGGTATGAAAGAAAGAGAGGTAGATGAGATGTGATGCTACAACTACAATGTTTATAGTGGAGCATATGTGCGTGAGAGATAGAGGCTAGAGAGAGAGGCTAATTTTTGAAAAAAAAAGGGAAAAAGAGGCCAGATGTGATTCTAAATCACGTATCACAGCGCAGTGTACATAATGTATATATGTAGCTTCCGTTCGCTATTCCGTTTTTTCTAGTCCATTTCTCTCAGCGATCCAGCGCTCTATGCATAGCCCGCGTAAGAAAGCTTTGCTTCCAAATATTTTGCAGGACAGGATGCCATAGGTCTACAAAAAAAAAGGGTCATTTTAAGAATATTCCTAGAATATCAAATTACTAAGTGGAATTATAAAATTATAATTATACTAATTATAAGTGGATTATAAAAATTATATAATTATATTTCCTCAATCTTTCAAACTGATTTTCAAATATATGCTTTTAAAAACATTAAACAGTTTCTAAAATTCACTAGATTTGCCTTTCAGGTGAATGCACATGTGCTTGGAGCTCACTCAATTCCTGCTATCGGTGCATTCATGGATGAGTGACCAAACACTGATATTTCCGTCAGTCCAATATTGACGGTCTGGTCGTAATTCGAGATACGAACACAGCCGCGAAGTTTTGTGAGTGGAGAAGCTATGTTTGTACGATATTGATACAGAGCTTTCCGCACCAAAAATATTATTCTGATAAACAAAAATAATTTATATGTATATGAATAAATACCATGTAAAATACGTAAATTGGCAATGACATTCTAAATCGAAATAGATTTAAATTAGAATTAGAAATATAAATAAACATTAAATTGCTAGTTAATGTTTAGTCTACATTTACCCATTTTACATAGATTATAACTTTAACATCTTTCTAATAATAACAAAGAAAATTAATAATAACGAGGCTCAGGGAATCCAAATATCCTGTTCAATATCGGATTTTATTCAAATTTCTTTTACAATTATTTATTCAAAAAAATTATACATATTTTTTTTTGTACATATGTTCCTAGGATCTAAGAAAATATTAACTGTAATTTACTTTATAAATAAAATTTAAAAAAACCTATGACATCCTGTTCAGGAGCTATTTTGGTTTGAAATAAAAAATTCACGTTTTTCCTAATTTTTTTTAAGTATTTGTGTTTTTTTAAGAAAGTCTCGCAGTGTTAGAGTTGCTCGTATCAAAAATTTAGTGGAAAATATTTTTTTTTATATAAAATTTGTTGCTGGATCTAGCGTTTAGGATTTATATTGGTTTGTATGAAAAAAGTCAGGTTTAGCCAACATTTTTCAAGTGTTCTTGATTAGTTACAAAAAAAAAAAAAAAAAATTATAATACAGGTTTTTTGCTCACGTTAGATATCATAAATTCTAATTAACGTAGGAACAATTCATTTATAGGAAATCTTACTTACAAACATCGAAATTTGGTTTGAATTCTTCAAGGGATGATGGATTAATAGGCAATAGTTACATTATTTTTTCTGTTTTATATTTAGATTCAACCGGAAATATTTACTCAATGACTTTATTATAAGTGTACTTTTCCTGTTATCAGAATATGTAAAATTAAATAGACCATCAAGTAATGGATTACTCAAACTATTATTATTCATTAATATTTATTTTTATCCTCAGCGTCTAGGCCTTCCGATTAATTAAAAGAGAATCATTTACATGATAGTAAAAATAGCTATATGGACATACGAAGATAAGTTTTGGGTCTCCACTAAATCATCCAATACGTCTCGTATCCAATCTATACATTCAAAAATCCTTCGAAAAATCCTCACTGCTCCTTACTTTGTCACAAACAGCTTATCCACAAAGATCTTAATGTGGCATGTATTGTTGATTTAGCCCAAACCAGATACCTTAATATCAATATCATTTAATATCAAACTCCATTCTATTCCAGATAACCCTCCAAAGCGTCTGAAAAGGAGATCGCTTCGGAACCTATTAATTCTAATTTTGTTTATAAAATAGATACAACTAACCAGTTATTTTTCCATAAATTAATATAAAAGGAAGACAAAAAAAGTTGTTACTTAAAAATGACACTGTTGAAGAATATTCAGGGCAAATTTCCAGTTTTATCGGGACAATGCCCTTATTATGCAAAGGAGTTTGCGTGAAGCTTAACTTAACGTAGAAGAAATCCCTATTTGTCTTCTCTGTAGCTTAATCATACTAAATATCTTTGAGACCGGCTATGGAGCTGCATCTGAAGAGGCTGGACCGACTGAAAAATGGGAAGGCATTGACCAAGAGAAAATACCCAATCTTACAAAAAGCCGACAAAGAGATTGCAAGTGGTTGTGATATACCAAACTAATCAATGAAAATATTTTAAAGAATATATACATATAAATATATTATAGATAGCTTATGTCATCCTTTTCAATGAAATTAATAAAATTAAATTAACAACATTAGGAAAAAACAGTATGATATATTTTTATAAACATACACGCACACACAAATATATACATATATATATATATATATATATATATATATATATATATATATATATATATATATATATATATATATATATATATTTTATATTTTATTTTAATTTTGTTATTTTCTTATCTTGTTTTTCTTATATAAACCCAAAGACTTTTATTTTTTCAAATCTAAAATTATACACTATATATTTATATGTATATAATTTACATTCTATATAAGTTGCTGCCTGTTATGTACGCAGCCAGACAATGATACCTTTTTATTGTACTTTTGTCTTATTCTTAGGGGACAAGGTGTCCCAGAATAAATATTATTTTTCATTCATTCATATATAGCTGTGGAAACAAAAATATATATATATATATATATATATATATATATATATATATATATATATATATATAGATATATATATATATATATATATATAGACTGTTAATACTCGAAGGCCACCCCATTTTGTTTCCACAGCTTTTAAAATTTTGAAACGAAACACTCAGGGTCCTTAACTGTATCAAATAAAGATTCTTTTCAGGTAATAGTCTGCTCTCCAATCTTCTCCAGTTATTCTCCAGCGACCCTAACTTTGGAATTTCCTACGAAATGTGGTATTTTTTACGACGGATTTCGATAGAAAATCAAATTTCGAATCGATTTTATACCGGTAAATTTTTTTATTCGGGGCATCATTTCGCCGCAAATCGCGAAAAATCATTTCAAGAAAATCAGCAATCTAAAACTGATATTGAATGAATAAATGAATGAAAAATTACAGTTTATTGAAAAAAAAAAAAAAAAACATTTTTTAATTAGAGGAGGTTTTGGCTCCTAATATAGCTAAAAACTGGTATTGCAAAAATAAAATTTTGGGGGAAAACATCCAAGTCAACCTGTTCTCACCGCTCGTCGTACCAGTCGCGGGAAGGACTTAATTTCATATTTTTGTTCAATGTTTATTTATTATTTTTTTTTTTTTTTGCAATACCAGTTTTAGACTGCTTATTTTCTTAAAATGATTTTTCGCGATTTGCGGCGAAATGGTGCCCCGGATAAAAAAAATCACTAGTATAAAATCGATTCAAATTTCAAAAAATACCACATCTCATTGGAAATTCCAAAGTTAGGGTCGCTGGTGAAGTACTGGAGAAGGTTGGAGAGCAGACTATAAACGAAACTTTATTTGACACCGTTAAGAACCTGAGAGTTTCCTTTCAAAATTTCAAAAGCTGTGGAAAAAAAAAAAAGGGGTGGCCTTCGAATACTGAACACTTTGTATATATATACAAACATAGAAACGTCACATGTAAAACATAGGAACGTCTTAGGAATGTAAATACAAAGAGCTCTTCATAATGAGATGTCTATGAATCCCACTTACTACATTCTTTTCATAGGTTTAAGATAGACCACATTTAGTAGGTATTCATTAAATCAAAATAATTTATTTTACTGAAATGTTTAGTAACCAATGAAAATTTTAAATTATTTATCTATTTTACAGATGTGGAGAAAACTTTTACTTCACAAAAGACTCGTCAGAAGTAGTAGAAAATGATGAAGGTGCCCTGCATTTTTATGACGGACTAATGAGTAATGATTTGATAATTTTTTCACTAGTTTGTTTTAACATTTTTTGAATCAGATTTTCATGAAATATATGTTACAGGCAGAGAGCACGATGGCCATTACTGTGAGTGCAACACACAGGATTGTGAGTGCTGCTACACAATTGGAAAACACACAGGTAACTTCTCCCCTGGTGCCTTTACAAATTTTTTTTAATTACTATGTTTAGTATTCATCTAGCTGTATATATATTTTTTCAATAGTCCTAAGACTATATCAGAAATATAATGTAATCAATCGTTTATTTATATTTACAACTGTTTACATTATATACAAGTAAAATTAAGGAAATTAATACAATGTCGTGTCTATAACATGTGAAGTAAACTACTCACTTCCAGCAATTCAATAAAAGTTCTTCATTAGAAGGTCTCTTGGCCTCGTCTTTTCAGGCACCTTGGAGTATTATCCGGAATCAAGTGTGAGGCAAGTTGAGATACTAGAGGATTATTATTATTATTGAGTATGGAGCTTTCTATGAAAGGATAGGTATCTGGTTTAGGCAAAATCAGCAGCATAGGAATATTAAGACGCTTATGAATAAGTTTGTTTGTGACAAAATAAGGAGCATTGAGGATTTAACAAAGGGTAGTATACGAGAAGAATTTGATGGTTCAGTGGGTTCCCAAAGCTCTACTCCGAATGTCCAAATAAGTCTAATTACTATTATCTAAAGAAGTCTTTTGTAATTTTTTGGTAGCTTTCATTGAACTCTAAGCGCTAAAATATCCGTGATTTAATATATTTTAGATGAGATCTTGTTGAATATGAGGAAACCGTTCAGTTAAATATAAATTTGATTTATATATCAAAAGAAACGTCACTAGTTTTGTGTAAATCAATATAAAATCAAACGTGTTTTAAATATTTAGGTTTAGCAGTATCATATATTTTTAATACGCCTTATTTAGTAGACATTTACTATATATAAATATATATATATATATATATATATATATATATATATATATATATATATATATATATATATGGATAAATTTCTTGACTGTTACTATTATATGTTAAGTAAGGTTCTTGAGGTTCAGTCAATAAATAAAAACAACTATTTTGGCAACGTTTTGAGACTATATTGTTCTCATAAACATGCTTACTTCTTAGTAGGAATGTCCTTGTATTCTTCCCACTTCCTAGAACTATGAAGATGATGTAGTTAAAATTTAGTACAGATTGGTTCAGTAGTTTTACCATTCTAAACTAACAAGGGGAGGACACACACAGTCTCTCACGGATCTTGATGGCAAATTTTTTTGAGGTTTCTGGTCAAAAAAATTAGACACGTATTTTGCCGTTCCGACCAATGGTACCTAGAAGCCGAGAAAAAAAATTAAATAGCACTAAATTGATTTACTTTATATCTCGAGTTTAAAAAATGATATCGACACGATTCTTGCACCAAGATTTTTATTTTTGATTGCGGATTTAAGAAAAAATACAGCCGCTCCATAGATTTTGGGTTAGGTTTATAAAATTCTAAAAAAATTATTATATTTTCAAGCAAACTACCTCTGTAGATTTTTAAACACAATAAAAACAAAAAATATAATTTTTCACCCTCTTCGAGAGGAAGAAATTTTTAAAAAGATTATTGGTTACTTTCCTTTAAATAGGTAATACTTTGTCACGCAATTCATTTATTGGTATTGCTGGAAATAGGAGAGCCTCAGTTTTCTTTTGATGTATATTAATGCAAATTTCGATCAACAAAAAACCTACTGAAAAAATTCGAAAATCCAAAAAAAACATATTTATTTTTAACTTGAGTTTGAAACCAAATAGAAAAATGAAACCAAAGACATTTCAAGAGTATTACCACCCTATATTTATATTAAAAAAAAGAAGTTGATACGTTAAACCGTCTAAGCGTAATTCATGTTTTTGTCAATTTAAACAAAAATTGCCTACCATTTGGTCAGGCACATTTTAAAGCTTACGAATTTTTATTGTTATTTTTGGATGGAATTTTGTATTTAAGGGTTTTTTTTTTAATGCTGAATTCAAATCCGATGTCGGTTCTTGAAAAAAAAGTATATTGAACGTTGTTCAATGAAAAAAAGATATTTTTTGTTTTATTTTATAAAACGTTTTTCATTGTTTTTGAGGGTGCTGAATTAGAATCTGATGTCAATTTTTGTGTTAAAAAAAAACTACTAGAGGTAGTTTGCTTGAAAATATAATCATTTTTTTAGAATTTAATTAATCTAAAACAAAATAGACGGAACGACTGCATTTTTCAAAACTAAAAATCTTGGTGCAAGAATCATGTCGATATTATTTTTTAAACTCGAGATATAAAATAAATTAGTTTAATGATATTTTTTTTTCTCGGCTTCTAGGGCCCATTGGTCGGAACGGCCAAATACGTGTCTAATATTTTTTGACCAGGAACCTCCAAAAAAATTGCCAAAAAGATCCGTGAGAGACTGAGTGTGTCCTCCCCTTGTTAGTTAAGAAAAGGCGCAAGCCGCATATCGGTCCACTTTCAAATTTTACAGCAGTCCAAATGACACTACATATTTTTCGTTTTTTAAATAATAATTTTATTAATAATAGATAAATTTTATTATAGAATTCAAGCTCTACATAACATTGTACCTTTATAACCAGAATGGCGCTCTATCGGTCAATTTTCATACTTCTCCGTTATCCACATAATTATCACTTTTTTAATTACAAATAAATAAAACAGTATATTTTATTATTGCTAAACCTTCCTGAAACTATAAAGATGATGTGGTTAAAATCTGGTGCAGATTGATTAGGTTTTTTTTGATTGGTGATCACAAACATAAAATGGCTTCTTTTATGGTTCTTTTATATAATGGTATAGATATAGATTTAATAGGAACCTTTAAGCCACTCAAGTTAATCCTAATAACAAACCTGTCAAGGCTTTACTAACTTCATGCATATGATTATCTAATGGAATAGATATGCCCAAAGTTGGTGAAGCTTTATACAGCTTTAGCGTTAGGCATTAACATTATTTAGAATCGTCCAAAGTTATCCTAAAATTTATGTAATATAAATATTAATTTTCAACAATATATATTTATGACAGTTCATTTATTAATTTTACAGTATGCTCCATGACGAAGGTAGTAACATTGAAAGATGAAGGGGACGAACTAGCCATCCAGGGTAGAATAACAATAAACAACGGAAGCATTTTGACATACTTCATAAAATGTACGTGTACAATAAAACCTGAAATCCATTCTACATACATAGTATTTGTGTGTGTCTTCTCGGTCAATGTCCTAATTTCAAATCAATATCGTTTCAGTCAAGGAAATACCCAAGATGTGCTACCACCACGACAAATTCGAGACTTGCTTTGACCTGAAACACGAAGAAGCCGGGCCTAACAAACTGAAAGTTTGCGGACATATCATGGCCCGGTATTCATCCACAGTACTGTTAAACATCGATCTATTTTGTAAAACATTTGTAAGTACAAACATATTTATGAAGTTATTTCAAGATATGAAGGATAACAATTAGTAAAGTATTGTAACAACTAGGTTGTTTCACATAAAATGGTCGTTCTTAATTAGTTAGAATCATGAACTCTCCTGTAGCGAACTATGCATGTTTACAATCTATAGTCAACAATTGACAATACGCACTTTATTATAGGCATTTGTTTTCTTCCTAATTATATATATGCATATTTTAGTATTATTTCAAATACAACAAAATCTTGATATTTAGAACTGTATGCAAAAGCAAATGTGTGGACTAAAATCGCATACCTCACAGCATTCTCCAGAATAGAGTGGGAAGAAAGTTGGGAGACTAGTGGGTTCACTAGGTTATGTAGCTGGATCGGATTCGGGCCAAATCAGCAACGTATGGAACACTAAGATCTTCATGGATAAGTTAATTTGTCACAAAGTAAGAAGCATTGGGAATTTTTCGAAGAATTTCAGATCGCAAGGATTCGAGACGAGATGAATTAGATAGTTTAGAGAAGCCCTAAAGCTAGACTCCACACGTCCTAATAGGTCTGATAATTGTCATATAAATGAGTGTTTTGTATTACATCGGCAGTTTTGAACGTGTTTCTAGTAAATGTTGATGAAGTCGAAAACGACGAACAAATTCATTGTGTTATGTTTCAATTAAAAAAAAAAAAAAAATTGTAACACTAAAACCCGTAAAGGGTTATCACGCTCAACCGCTGGGCTTTCACCCAAATAAGAGTACCCATTTTATAGCGGCTTGATGTGTCCCAAGAGAATCCTCAGACCACAAAGTCTATTAACGGCTGTAGAAACATCAATTAAATTTTCTACTTTTAGCTGGACTCGAACTCGGATCCCGGGGCTATGAGTTAAATGTCTTGCGCACTAAACTTCCCTGTCATATTTTTACATAAAATTAAAATTTGATTGGCTGTTATCACTATGTTTGGAGAAAGGAGAATAGACAAATTGCCTATTCTTCGTTATTTTGAGAGGTTTTCGGTAACTTTTTAAAATAGTCAAATTGGAAGATCTCTCTCATCGGTTAAATAGAACCTATCATCTACATTCTACTAAAATTAAATTAAATGTGTTCTATGAAATGACAGCATCAGATATCTTGCAATACACAATCTTCACTAATAAATACGAATGTATGTAATATTTTATAACATTTAACAAAAAAATTTACCTAGAATAAGAAGAGACAATTTTCAAGCAATGAATTAAAGAAAACATTAATTGAATCAAGCTGAAATCGATTGTGCCTTTTTTGGATTACTCTACTTAAATTTTTTTTTTTTTCTTCTAATCCCCTTTTAATTTTTATTGATTTAAAATACAATAACAAACATTTAAATCCATCCCTTTTTCTGCACTTGGTGCATTTTAAGGGAGTTTTGTTTAAAGTACAAAAATTATGAATATATTAAGTACAATAGATGTTGATCTAGTGATGAGGCTCACTAGATGTTTGGGAAAGAGGGTCTGTTGAGTCATATTAGTCAAGTCTAAGTGTTTTTGACGTAATTTTGCCACCTCTGTGGCTTTTCAGTTGGCGTTAATGTGTTGAATAGTGGGTTAGTCGAGTATTTGAGGCTATCAAAGAATTTGATATGCCTCCTTGTAATGTATTCTGTCACCTTTGGTAAGTCTAGTGTTTTGTGTATTATGTCAGTTTTAGTCCTTTGTAACGTTGTATGTCGAACGATTCGTCTCAATACCCCGTTCTGAAACTGTTGGAGTCTTTTTTATGTCGATTGTGATATGCTTGCCAACTTCGGAGCTCCATAAAAGAGAGCCGGTCTCAGCAAACATTTATAAATCATTAGTTTGAGGCGGAGCGAGAGGTTTGGTGTACTTAGCAGGTGATTTAGCCTGTATGATTTTGTTCTCACCGACTTAAGTTTTCGGTTGCAGTGGCTTGAAAGTGTAAGGTGCCTGTCTAGAGTGACTCCCAGATACACTATACTGCCCGCTGGCCTCTTAGCGATTCTTGCTACTTTATAGGTTTTAGGAAGAGGACGCTATTTTTACTGGAAGGAGAAGATAATGCAGTCAGTCTTCTTGGGGTTAACTGCAATATTTAATCCTTCCAATTTTTGCGTGATTTCATTACAAACCTCCACCGCCTGCCGTAGAGCCTTCGTGGCGTTTAATGAACTACTATATATAGGCCGCCACAGTCGCTTTTCTGTACCTAGCACCAACAGTTTCAGCCGTGTATATTGAGAACAATACTGGAGAAAGCACAGACCCTTGAGGGACGCCGCATGTGAGAGGGACTTCTTTGGATAATGCTGGGCCGAGAACGCTGATCAAGAAATGACCACAATAAAGTTGAAAGTTGCTCCGGGAATTCGTGTTCCTGCAGTATCTTACATAGGAACCCATGTGACACTGAGTCGAACGCCTCCGTGCAGTCAATTGATATCATTGCAGTCACTTCATTTTTAGCAATTTGTTGGCTTACTTCCGCCTGTAGTTTCGCCAGATGGTGTTCCGGGCTGAGGCCGGCCTGGAATCCGGTCTGCTCAGGTGGAATAATTGAGATTTCTGAACAGAAAGTTTTTAAATAATTTAGAATAATTTTTTCGAAAATTTTGCCTAAGTGCGGAAGTAAGCTTACTGGTCTGTAATCAGCTGCCTGAGCGCCAGTCTTCGCGGGTTTCAAAAGCGGGAAGAGAATGGCCTGTTTCCATGCCTCTGGAAAGTACCGTGGCCTGAGACATAAATTATAAAGATTGGTAAGGTGGACTATACCTCTCCTGGGCAATTGTTTAAACAATATTGTTTGTATCCCATCATGACCAGGGGCTTTATTTTCCCTCGAACGACGAAGGGTGGCCTTTAACTGTTTTGGGGATACGAACATATAATATCCCCCTATATATAATATACGATATAATATACGATATAATATACGAACATATAATAATATCCCCAAAACAGTTAAAGGCCACCCTTCGTCGTTCGAGGGAAAATAAAGCCCCTGGTCATGATGGGATACAAACAATATTGGGTTCAAAAGCGGGAAGAGAATGGCCTGTTTCCATGCCTCTGGAAAGTACCGTGGCCTGAGACATAAATTATAAAGATTGGTAAGGTGGACTATACCTCTCCTGGGCAATTGTTTTAAACAATATTGTTTGTATCCCATCATGACCAGGGGCTTTATTTTCCCTCGAACGACGAAGGGTGGCCTTTAACTGTTTCGGGGATACGAACATATAGTTGTTTCCAGGCTCTTCTATTTCAGGTGCTTCTAGTGGGGTCCCAGTACGCCTTTTTATGGCCATATCGTAATGGTCCACGAACTTCGATGCTTGTTCTTCTGCTGTAAGCAATTTGTCACCATCGTGGAGCATCATAGAAGTTCTCTTTCTTGTAGACGTTTTCAACAGTCTCCTAAATTTTCTATGGTCACCCTCAATTTCTCGTGCCAAAGAGCGGTCCTCTATTGTTTCATGATGTTGCGGATTTGGGTAGTGAGAGAATTGACGACTGATTTGACCTCTCGATCCCTGGTCCTGTACCACTTATTCTTCCACTTATTGCGTAAAGCAATAAGTGTCAAAATGTGGTCTGGCGGTGTTCGCAAAGCAGGTGGAAGAGGGCAAAACTTCGGTATGGCCGTTTCAGCGGCTTGCTGTATGGTGGCCGTGAAGAACTTTATATAATCATCGATTTCTCTCTTCGTGCGAAGGGTAGGGACAGTCGATAATTCATGGTAGACTTGAGATTTATATAGATCCCAATCCGCCTCTTGGTATTTAAATTTCGTCGGAGCTGGAATAGGCATCATGCCATCTATCTGATACAGCACAGGCCTGTGATCTGAAGTGATGAAACCCAACGCAATGCAGTCAGAGAATCGATGGGGCTGCCTAGAAAGCAATAAGTCTACTGTAGACCTAAACGCCGCGTTCGCCATATGTTTAAAGGTATGACTATTGGGGTAAACGACGGTGTAAGGACTTTTTAAAATCTTTTTTCCAGCTTCATTTGATGAAGAATTGTTCCATAATGGATGACGAGCGTTCAGATCACCAACGATCCAATGGTTCGCTCGCTTAGCGCATTCATTTAAAAGCTGAGAGAATTCCCTTACAGAAGACCTAGGTCTTCTATAAATTCCAGTGATCACAGTAGGCTTTTCGAGAAGGACTTGGATTGTTTTATGATGAATCCTAGGATCTGTAATAGACACTGGAGTAGGAATTTCTCTCCACCTGGTTCCGTACCTTACGGCAATCAAAACACCTCCTACTGCTCCGCTTGACTCATCTCCAGTCAGCTCGTATCCTGGCAGCCGTAAGTGCCGAAAGTTTGTTCGCGTGTCAGTGAAGACGACTACGGTGGGTTGGGTCTGTGCTATCAAACGCATAGATTTCAGTTATTTTGGGAATTAGTCCGTCAGTGTTAAAATTTAGCAAGGAGAGTTGCGTATTCATTTCGTTGCTAAGATACCTGAAAACATATTAATGATTGAAGTAATTTGTTGAGTCAGTTCGTTTATGGACGTCGTCAAAGTTGAAGTCATTTGTTGGGTTTGGTTTGTTATAGAGGTTAACAAAGTCTCCACCCAAGGAGGTGGACTAGCTGTCTCTGTCCGTTTTGCGTAAGTGTCATTTATGTCATAATGTTTGTCGGTCCGTTGCGTCGGTTTTTGGTGGGGGCCGGGGCTTGACAGTCGATGGGTGCTTCTCGATCAGATTCAAGTTAGACTTGAGCCGGCGCTGCTGTAGGCTTGGATCTCAGTTGTATCCTCTTCTTCAGTTGCTCTATTCTTTGCCAGTAGCACCTTTCTCGCTGAGCAACCAGTAAATGACGCCACATGCGTCTCACCGCAGTTGGCGCATTTAACCGGTGTATCCTTTCGGGGACACTCATTAACAGCGTGGGGTCCTGCACACCTCACACAGACGACTGCTCTACCACAGTGGTTTTTTGTGTGCCGAAACTGCATCTATAGAATTGCACTATTTCTTTTCTTCCTCTGTAAGGCTTCACATTAAAACGTACCATATTAATTTGTCTTAGGATATCTAGGAAGTTTTAGGATATCTTCTATTTTGACTCCTGGAGCCGTTGTGACTAAAATAAGAGGAAGATCATCCTTGCCTCCCATCTTTATCACTTTTACGGAGACGGCGAACATCTAGAATCCCCTGTAGTCGTTGTCCTAATTCTTCTCTGATATCTTCTACATCGTGATCTATGTCCAAATCATAAATCACAATTTTTTTTTGTTTTTTCGGGCCGCCGGACACGGCGTAAGTGTGAAATGGACTCTAATTGTTTCGAAGATAGGAGGTTATACGCCCATGTTCTTCATTATTTTTGGGTAAGATGCGTATCCCCTCTTGCATCTTCTGCACTTCAAAGAATTGAAAGCCAGCTGCTTTCAGTTCCATTGCTGCTTTTATTGTACTGGTGACACCAGAAACCACTATAGGTGGTGTTTTTTTTTTCGTTGAATTTTCACTTATATTGCTAAGTACTTCAAACGAATTGGAGGTACTCACCTGAAAATTAATCTGAGAATTCGGCTGCCGGCATACTTTCTTAGGTTGAACAAAATCATCCTCTTTTCTTGGGTGTGATTTCCCTGCTGAGAGCTTCGAAGAATTCGCTTCAGCCTCTTCTTTATCAAACTCCATCAGGCCACGCTTTCAGACCACACCACACCACGCCAATAAATGTATTTATTTTAAATGACTATTTTCACAAAATAACTGAAATTTTTTTTTTTTTTTTTTTTTTTTTTTTTTTTTTTTTTTTTTTTTTTTTTTTTTTTTTTTTTTTTTTTTTTTTTTTTTTTTTTTTTTTTTTTTTAAAGCCTCCGATTTTATTTATTATTTTATTCATACAAGAATGATAATGATAGAAATGATCTTTTCTTGCCTTTCGGCATTTTAAGACGTAATTCTGCTCTGCCATCTCTGGAGGGTCTTTGGTCCACTGAAGGTACTCCCTTTACGTGTCGAGTGTGGAGGAAACACTCTGCCGGCTATGGTGGTCATCGGGTCAGTCCGTAAGGTCTGAACCCCTTCCCTCGGCGAGTACGTCCGCTAAGGGGATTGTGCCTTGCCACCTCCCAGGCCTTGGAGGCGGGGCTATGTCCCTGAAGAGAGGGTTGGCGCTGTAGCTCAGCCCGTCAAAGAACTTGACGTGCCGGCGTCCGATGTAAGCCGGGATCGTAGGCAAACCTCAGCTCCTCGAGGATCCGGGTATTTTTGGCCCTCTCTAGGCGGGTGCCGCGGACGATTCGCCGAAGGACGGAGTTCTGGAAAGTCTGGAGGGCGCGAAGTGTACTTGTGTACATATGATGCAGCAGTGGAGCACCGTGGAGGAGGGTGGGTCTTATAATGGATTTATAAATTTGGATTTTAAGTCTAAGGGATATCTGAGGAGAGGTTAAGAGGTGATGGAGGCGGTATGTCCGCGCCCGGGCCAGCTTTATCCTGCTTTTTTACATGGGTCGAAAAGGTGAGGTGCCTATCGAGGCTGACGCCTAGGTATAATATTGAGCTAGAAATGGTCTGCTCAATACCGTCTACTGTAAAACTTTTCGGCAGTTTTTGGTACTTGCCGCGTTTACAGAAAGACATCACTATGGCGTCAGTCTTTCTAGGGTTCACCTTGATGCCGCATGATTTCAGTGCCTCGACGATGGTGGAAGTTGCCCTCTCAGCCATCTTGAGAGCCCGGCCGGGGTTGAGGCTGGACGCGTAAACGGCGACGTCATCCGCGTATGCAGCCACCACCGCCTCAGGGTGCTTTATAGATACGACTGGCGCCGTAAAGATGTTGAACAAGATCGGTCCCAGCACTGACCCCTGAGGAACACCACAGGTGGTAGGGACTGGCGAAGACAGACTCCCACCGACTCGCACAACGAATGATCTTCCACTAAGATAGTTTCCGACCAGTCGGCACAGTGCGACGGGAAACCTGTACTCCTCCAGTCGGTGCAGCAGCAGGGGGTGTGAGACACAATCTAAGGCTTGAGTGCAATCCAGCGAGATGAGCGCCGTGGCCTTGTTCCGGTGCATCTGTTCGATGGTGTACGCCTGCAGTTTAGCCAAATGATGTTCACACGCGACACCTCGCTGGAAGCCTGTTTGCTCTGGTGGAATAACATCTTCACGGCGGCAGTGGTCAATGATGTGATAGTAGATCAGTCGCTCAAACACCTTGCTGATGTGCGAGAGGAGGCTGATTGGACATAACTGAAAAAAAAAGCAAATTTATAGATAACTAAAAATATAACCTTTTTTCGCGTACTCAGCAACCATATGTCTTATAAATATTGTCTCTACTTAAAACTGAATAATAAACAAATTATCACTGCAAAAATCTGTCAAGATATCGAGAATAAATAGTTTGCACTAGTGGAATATTTTTTGACTTAACAGAATAAAACATCATTTAAGTCAGCTAATTAAAGTAAAAAAATATATATTTTTTTTTACAAACGTTTTAAAATTAAAATGTCAACTAATTTGGGGTAAAGGAGTTATAGAACAGACAGTGTGAGAGGGTATTAATATTGGTTTTATTATTCACATCAATGTATGTACATAGCAATATCGAGATATTGATATATACAATATTAAGGGAAATGTAAGGAAGTATCGATAACTATAGTTGATTATCAGAATTATTGATAAATAATAAATTATTAGTTAAATTTCTTAAATTAATCTCTGGATCGGTATTATAACGTGGATATCAGAAACATTTAACTAATTGAAAAAGAATGTTTTAAAATAGAGTTGGTAACGGAAGAGAAGGTTTCTCTATACCTATATCCATTTTCAATACTCAGGTTTTAATATAAATTTTCCGATATTAAATGAAAATTCCGAACAGAAATATCGAATATCAAAATTTATAGATAGCACGTTACCTTTAAAAGTCTGTCCTTAAAAAAAAAAAATCAATTATGCTTTAAAAATAAAAAAAAATGAGTAAAATTTATTAAAATAAAAAATAAATTAATATTTGTTCCTTTATGAAATATGCAATAAGTTTATATGACATATTTCTAATTAGATTTGAAAAGCCACCGTTCCTATGGAAACAATTCCTATAGGTACCTGGAATCTAATCTCTGTATTAATGGCAACCATGAAATGTTCCTTATGACTTGGGCAGTGAATTATATGCAATAAAAACTGAAAAATATGCACATATATATGCAAATATAGGTATTGGATAAAATATGCAATTAAATACCTGAAATATGTAACTTTCTATGTTATTTAGAAAAATAAAAAAATTGAAATACATACTTACAAACTCATGTTTAAGTAACCAATTGTGTTGAAAATAGAAACAATTGGAATAAGATTATTAAAAAACAAAAAGTCAAGGCGAATATTAAAATAATAAAAAAAAAAAACAGGCATGGAAGGTTATGTCAGCTGGACATAAATCGGTATCGAAACAAGTATTTTCTGATCCAGTGGCAGTTTGTGTAACTGAAGTTTTTTCCAATTTTGATTTCTTACCATTGTTAGATAGGTACTTTCCTGTATTTGTGTGTTGCGTTACTAAAAACTGTGCAACAGTTTATACAACTTTATCAAAACAAACACAATATAAAACGTCCCACCGAACTTAAAGATCTCACTAGAGAACTTAGAAACATTCTTTCCAATAAGATCTTTTGTCTATGCTAGAGTGATTAAAGGGGTACATAAATAAACAATTCACGAATAATGCGTCGTGGTAGACACTGTGAGAGACTTGATAGTCGAATAATGTTAGGGGGAAGGGAAATAAGAACAAAATAAGTAATATTCCGAGTATTTGAGCGGAGCGAAAACAATGAGTTAATCCAATTAAACAATTCTAAGAGTAGATAGATATTTTATGCATTTCTGGAAAACTTTGCAAAATAAAACTGCTGGACATGTAGATAAATATACAATTACCGTTCAAAATATGTAAAAATATGCGTTTTTGGTAAAATCTGCAAAATAAAAATAACTCGAATTGAGTCCAAATGCCTCGAAACATATTCATTTTGATGATACTAGATGTTTTATTTGGCTGGGATAAATATGCAAATGCATATATTTCACAGCCATATATTTCACAAACCGAACAAACGATACAATAAATTCATATTAAACTAATTAGACAAACATAAACCAGAATATACGAATCTAAATATATTTTAAGAGAAAAACAGTGAGATAATCAAGAATAATAAATCTGCCAGTATAAGATAATAAAAAAAAAAAAAAAAAAAAAAAAATGAAGGCGGTTAGTTCAATCGGTAAGGCGCTGAACTATAATAAATTTGATATTATTATTATTGATATTAGTATAATATGAACTAATTATTTTGAATATTATTAAAAAGTGTACATAAAGTTACTCTTTTCATGATTACTTCCGGACAAATGACGGACTAACTTTTGTTGCCTACAAACTTGCACGATTTACAAAAGAATCGTAGTTAGTAATCACTTAATAAAAAAAATAAATAAAATTAATGAAATAAATAAAAAATGGATAGTAATTACATCTATATGTTATCTATTATATTATTCTTTTTATATGACATATTTTGATACATTTCAAAATTATTTTTCAGGAGGTGAGGAAGGCGGTAGAGAGTGTCGGACAGCCAAAAGATAACAAGAATACTTTCGTAACCTCATAATATAAAATGAATTTTCCAGTAAAAACTTCCACAATAAATATTATTTTTAGTTATTCTGTGTAATAGCAGGACCTTATAAATAATGGTCATATACAATATATCATTGAAATAAAATACTATTCTGTGCAAATCTATGACTCAAATTATTTATTAATTTTCCTTGTATTTCTATTGAATAACTTTTATATGACTTTATAAATTCATGAAGTCCTACTTAGAAGCAAAAACAATAACCATCTGTTCAGTTTTTTTTTTTTTTTTTTCTTGGTTGGTTCCTAAAGCATTAACTGGACGAAATTTATCTGCATTTATATAGTCAAGCCTATTCGAACACATTGACTGTCCACCAACCAAATAATGGCGGGGGGGGGGGAAATTGATGTTTTTTATCTCTACTGATTCTTATGTTTTAGGGGATTCGAATTCGAGTCAACTTTACTCCCTTAGAAAAGCATTTGAATTTTTTTTTTTTAATAAAGTCTATAATCTCTAATAAAAAAATATAATATTTCATGTTTTGCTTTCAAAACATAAATGCAGCCAAATTCGAAATATATTATGGAGACAGAATCTACTGATTCTTATGTTTTGGTGGTTTCTTATGTTTGAATTTGAATCAACAATACCTCCTCGAAAAACATTTAAAACAAAAAAGGATTCTGAAAGTCTATTATTTTATTTTGTTCCACTAACTAATATTGGAGCATAGGACATCCACAAGTAATCTTCATCTGCCCAGACTAGCAGCAATCTCTCTGATTTCTAGCCATAATTTGCCAACCCGGCCTAATTCCCTCTCTGCACACCTCCGCCACGTTTCTCTAGGTCTGCCTTTCCTTTTTTTCCCTAGGGATGAAAGTCTATAATATATAATAATATATATATATATAATCTTTCGAGTTTTGTTTTAAAATGTAAAAACAACCAAATTCAATATATAAATCATATTATAATTACAACTCCCTAGGAATTTAGCTAAAATATTTAGGCACTAAGATGCATTAATGTTAGGGTGAGGTATGTTAGCAGTCAAACTTTGATAAATCAAGGAAATTAATATGTATTAATCAATCCTAAATGAATTGATTGCCACTTCTATTGGAATTCTTTTTATTTGAAAACTAGTTTCGAATGCAAAGGCATAGGATCAACTAGGAAAGGTGGGATGAACATCTCGATTTTCCATATGAATGGTTGAGGTTTTCGTTCCTATTGAAAATAAATTTCAATGGGGCTTTTGGAAATATTTGTCTGATCTATATATGAAAACATTAATATATATAATCGATGTAACACATTGCTGATGTTTAGTATGTTTTTTTTTTTAGAACTGATGAATGTTTAACATTCGAAAGTAGTTTAAAAAATAAAAAAAGAATATCAATGAAGTGGCAATTTATCAATCCTCATTGTATCCATCTATACTTTTAGTTCTCAAGTCGTATTCCTAGTTCACTATCTGTCTGCTATACAACAAGTGCAAAGTCAAAGTAGAGGAAAATAAAAACTTAGGTTAGGTAGTTAAACATAATCGAATGTCAGGTTATATCCAAGTTAGGGGAAATACCAATTATCTAAGATACAGCATTCTATAACCAGAACCGCAAACATATTCCATAGAATAATATTAGCATCCTAATAGACATAATGGAAGAAATATGAAGCTCTAGTCATGTCAACTTACTAAAGGGTCTTGTATTAATACGTCGTCTCAAACTTCCAAGTATTAGCTACCAACTTCATGTATTGTTCCTCGATAACACTGAGCTCTAACGATCGTTTGGTAACAATAAGTTGCTTAATTTGTTTCATTCCTTATAGATCTCATTATAATGCATTGAATAATTTAAAAAATATAAAAATTTTGATAAGTTTTAAATTTTGTGATCAATTTTACAAAGTGAATATTTTCAAGTTTCCATTTCTCATAAAACCAATTAAAAATATATAAATATTTTCGAATATCACCCCAAAACTTAAAGAAACCTAAAAATAGAAAAATTGTTTTTGAAAAACATTTATTCTTGGAATTAAATATAAATAAAATAAGCAACATCAACCTTAAAACTGATAAGCAAAAGTAGCTTGTCTCACTTTTACCTCTCATCAGGCATTTGTCTTGGATAGGTAAGTAATGTCACCAGTCTAAACCGTTTAATTTTTATTTCCTCTAGCAGATAATGATTATTTTTCTTCTTGACATGGATACGACTTTTGGCTTTGGGTTTATTCTTTTTTGATGTAAAATGTAGCATTTTAGCTCTGTTCATGTTGCTCGAGTCGAAGTTTAGCCAACAATTTTCTGATATATTTTTTGTTTTTTTTAACATTTGTCGGTAAGACCAACCGTTTAGGAGCAATATTTGTTTAAATGAAAAAAGTCATGTTTGCCTACATTTTTTAAGTGTTGAGGCTGTTTTGCCTTTGTTTGATGTTGCTCGAATCTCCTAAACAAAAAACTTTTAAAAAATAAAATTTTAACTAAAATGGAGTTTTATATGTGTATCGATAATAATAACGTATGAAAGTATGCAATTGGACAATATTTCTTTACTGGTATTTTCACACATAGCAGTAATTTTTATCCTGATTAAAATTGCACTGATTAGGTGTGTTCAGATTACATAGAAGCACAATTGAACATCCAATTTTTAATTTTGAGGTTTGAGTTGGCATTCATACGGCGGGGGAAAAATCGTAATAGCTGCTTTTTTTTTTTCGGTTTTTTTTATTTTATTACTTTTTTTTTTTTTTTTTATCTACTCAGAAAAAAAAAAATTCAAATGTGGGATGCTGATATGCAGATAAATGCAACTACAGTTAAAAATATGTATTTATAGCAAAATATGCAAAATTAAATTAACTTTAATTGATTCCAAATGCCTCAATACATATACATTTTGATGTTTTAGCTGGCTAGAAGAAATATATTTCATTGGCTTCGTATGATAATATATGAGAAAAAATTACCAAAGTTTGTACTTTATAAATCAACCTTTAAAGTTAATACGAATTATAAATCACCTCAACTTTCAAAATAAATTATCACACCTGGACTGAAAATTTTATAATTTGAGTTGTGCTCTTTAACGTTTAATCACATGACCGCTCAAGTGGTATAAGATCTAAGAAGCCGGGCTGCAATCGGAAGTCCTGTGGGAAAGGTCAGTTGAATAAGGGGTTTGGGTGGAAGGGATAACCCACAATTTCCCAGTTCAGTACCTTTAACCTCCTTTAGGTCTTTCAAAGAGACGTTTCTCTGTCTATTATAGTGTCGGTACAGAAAATACTCAAAGGAGGTCTTTTTTCTGTTAAAGGTTTTTTTTCCAATACACTACGGTAACGTTTTGATAGTTACTCATTAAATTCAAACGGGAATAACATAAATTTTTGATTAAATAAAAAATTCAAAAGTAATATAATACAGTTCTGAAGGAGTGTTGAACGATTAATCCTGAAGCAATTAGGGACCATTTAGTGAATAGCTCAAGACATTTTTTCCATTTGTTTGACATAATATAATTAATAATTGTTCAGAGCACATCTCACCCAAAATGTTTTGAAAGAACTTGTAAGTATTAACAACTCATTAAAATGGAGATAGATTTGACAAGGGTTTTGTAAATTCTCAACTCAGCATTCTGATACAAAGTGCTGTTTTTCAGTGCTGTTAAATACAGGGTGTTCAATATTCGATTGCCACCCCCTTTTTTTTTTCCACAGTTTTTTAAATTTTGAAACGAAACTCTCAGGGTCTTAACTATGTCAAGTGATGTTTCCTTTCAGGATATAGTCTGGATATCCAACCTTCTCTAGTGACCCTAACTCTGGAATTCCCAATGGGATGTGGTATTTTTTGAATTTTGAATCGATTTTATACCAGCGATTTTTTTTATCCGGGGCACCGTTTCGCCGCAAATTGTGAAAAATAATTTTAAGAAAATAAGCAGTCTAAAACTGGGATTGCAAAAATAAAATAAACTTTGAACAAAAACATGAAATTAAGGCCTTCCTGCGACTGGTACGACGAGTGACGAAAACAGTTTGACTAGGAATGTTTCCCCCGAGAGGCTCAAATCGTCGACAAGCCCGCGATGAAACTAATTTAATTTATAAATTGGCTGCGGTGGAAGCGTATCCTCATCAGAGCATTCGACACATAACCAGTGATACCCACTTAATGACAGAACCTTAGCCTCAGTCTCTCAGCATCTTGAGGAATTAGAGCCTGATGAAGTGAAATGCGGTACGGCATCATGATGGCATATGAATACGGTGTTGTTTTAGTATGGCCCACACCGTTCCAATGCTTAAGTGGGTATCCCTGGCTATGTAACGAATGCTCCGATAAGGATTTGAGCCTCTCGGGGGAACCTTCTAAGTCGACCTGCTCTCGTCGCTCCTCGTACCAGTCGCGGAAAGGCATTTCATATTTTTGTTCAAATTTCATTTTAATTTTGCAATCTCAGTTTTAGACTGCTTATTTTCTTAAAATGATTTTTCGCGATTTGCGGCGAAACGATGCTCCGGATAGAAAATTCACCGGTATAAAATCGATTCAAAATTTAATTTTATATCGAAATCCATCTTTAAAAAAATACCACATCCCATTGGGGATTCTAGAGTTAGGGTCGCTGGAGAAGAACTGGAGAAGGTTGGAGCCCAGAATGTAACCTGAAAATAAACTTTATTTGACACTGTTAAGACACTGAGTGTTTCGTTTCAAAACTTCAAAAGCTGTGGAAAAAAAGTGGGGTGACCTTCGAATATTAAACCCTGTATATATATAAGACCCTGAGAGTTTCGTTTCAGAATTTAAAAAACTGTGGAAAACAACGGGAGTGGCCATCGAATATTGAACACCCTGTGTAACATCAAAAAGATAAAGGTAATCTTAATGAACCCGCAATTGGAGTGAAGTGGAGGTACTAAATTAAAACTAATTTAAAAGTATAAATATAAGTAGTTATGATTGCTGATAACTTAATATTATAAAATAATATTACCATTTTTCTTCAAGCCTTTCCCGATATCATTTATATTGTTGTATTTTTTTTTCTCTATTTCTTTACATAATATGGTATGAGTGAATACATTTATCTCTGTACCTCATGCCCTTTACTCAGGCATATTGTACATTTATTTCAATAAAAAAATTTTAAAAAAAATAATTTTTTTACATCATCGTCAATGATGTATCTAATGTAAATAAATATTAATAAATCGATGATATTAATAATGATAACTAAATTTTGTATGGTAAAACTAATATTTTGATATTTGGTACAACCTATATTTTCATAATAACTGTGTTCAAGTACTTATCAATTGCTTTATGTTTTTGGGTACTATTACATAATTTTTTTAATTCGTTTTGTATTATAATTAGTTTTTTTTTTTTTACTATATTTTGTTTTAGATACTTATTAAAATATAGAAATATCTTGTTTGGTTTGTTTGGATTTCTTGAACCATTACAAAGGGCAGGATGAGAGGCTAAAACTTGTGTGCAAACTAGCTTCTTGTAATCTCCAATCTCCCCACCAGATTGTCTATTTATATCGGCGGTCAAACATACCAACACTATATTTTCTTTTATTGGTCAGAATACCTAAGCTGTAGATCCTTCCTAACATATCATTCAGATTCCTTGAAACATCAAATATGTCAACACATTCACTGCCCCTAATTTCAAATGTATACTTACTTTTACGAATGGGTTTCATTAGAAAAATATCGATATTTCTTATCGACAATGATTTGAGCTCTTAATACACGATTTATCGACGACCGAAAATATTCCAATCACGTTACAATGTTATTCCTATTTATTATATCGTTTTATTTATTTTAGATAACGACAAAGAACCACTGCTCCATCAAAGTCGTATAACCTGCATCACTCTTCCTGATGAATTTTGATGCCTCACTTGAAAGTTTAATATTTATCGATAGCTCTTTCCTATAATTTTGCCTATAAACTTCAATTTTTATAGTTCTAGGTTGGTACATTTATAGTTAACATTAGTTTCAACTTAGGTTTAGTGTTTTACCTAATATGAAAAATTGTAAAACAAGTTAACAAGATCATTTTTAACCTGAATACAGTATTTTATACACTGAACTTGTACATATTGTGTGAATGTATAGATTCTTTGTCATAAATATTATTTATCGTCTTAAGATAATCTAGTAATATTAATTAAATTTCAAGAAATAAGATAATAACACAGGCCAACGATGAAAAAACTTTTTTACTTAAAACACCTTATTATTCTGTTTTATAGGGTGCTAAATCCAAATATGACACTTATTAAGCCGTATCATCTACCATTTTTTTTCGCATTGCACATCAATATATTATTTTTTTTTTTGATTTATTACATAATTTAACAGCTTTTATATACTACAAATAAAATTGTAAAATAATTTGTGCTGGCTGTAGAAGAGTTGGCAGCACTGCTGAAACAGATATAGATATAGATGAGCAAGATGATGAAGAGTTCCAATGTGCTACAGCAAATATATAGTCTAAACTGTTTACTCAGATTGAGCTTAACGACTTAGCTAGGGATCTTGGGTTAACAAAAGAAAAAGCTGAATTGCTTGGTTCTAGATTAAAAGAAAAGAACTTGTTGGCAGTTGGACCTAGCATATATGTGTATAGGAAGGGAGAGGAGCAGTTTTCAAAATTTTTTGAACAAGAAGGTGACTTAGTGTACTGCTCAGACATTCCAGGCCTGATCAAAGAGTTTGGTGTTGAATACAAAAAAGAAGACTGGAGGCTATTTATTAATTCTTCCAAAACTAGTTTAAAAGCTGTTTTATTACACAATATTCTATACCTGTTGGCCATTCTGTACATATGAAAGAGAGCTATAAAAACATAGAAATAGTTTTGAATAAAATTGGTTATTCGGCTCATGGTTGGATGATAAGTGGTGACTTGAAAGTAACATGCATGCTTCTTGGTCAGCAAGGCGGTATTACCGAATTTCCATGTTTTTTGTGTGAATGGGACAGTAGAGCAAGGGATCAACATTTGTGCAGAAAGAACTGGCCTGTGAGGGAGTCTTTAAAACCTGGCGAGAAGAACATTCTCCGCAAAAACCTTGTAGATCCTAGAAGCATTCTCTTACCACCTCTACATATAAAGTTAGGCCTTATGAAACAGTTATATTGTGCTTTATATTTATATGAAATAGATTAAATGAAGTGGATTAATAAATATAACAATAATAAACAACCTGCACAAAAATAACTAAATATACTGTCTGAAATTGCAAACTTGTTGCTATTATTTTTAACAAGAAAAGTGAAGCGTAACTTTCCAAAACCAGCTAAGTCCACTTTTGAAAATTGTACAGTACGTGGATAAACGTAAAGGTCAGACTGAAATAGGAAGAAAAATAATTTTTTGTATTGACGTTTTCAATGTGATTTAATAACATTAGAGTAAGTCTAGTAAAAAAAACTATTAACAAAAAAAATTTTTTAATCTGGAAATTGGTCTCATCTGATTTTGGATTTTTTTTTTATAATGTCATTTTATTTCACTTTATACTATATCTATATGAATTCACCTTTAAAAAACTAGACAATTACCAATTTGAGGACGTTTATTTATTGTTCAAGCGGCCCCGGTTGGCAGCACGCAATATGTATTTCTGGATCAAAAACCTACCTATTTTTATTTCTAGGTCATACGGTATGACATTACCTTGTTTCAATGCCTTCGTGTGATCTAAGCCAGATTGCTTCCTTTCTGCTAATTTTAGAGCGAAAATAGCTCATGTAGCCTTTGACAGCAGAAATGAAGGCCTCGATGTTACACATTTCTCAAAAAACAATTCAAACATTTTTCTTTGAAGGCATTGAATATTTATATTGGCATTTATTTTTTATTAAACAAAAATATAAAATAATGTTCGAAAATAATGTCATAAATCAAATAAATCGATTTGATTTGACTGCCAATTCAATTAAATTGATTAGAAAGAACAATCGTGTGTGTCATTTCAGCCATTTTTTTTTAAAGGACAATTATAGAGACAAATCACTTCTAAAGAGCAGGTACATATATTTTTTACGTATCTTGATCAATCCTATTGAAAGCGTATTTATCTCTTAAGTAATATACGGACAGGCAACAGATTCCATCCAATTGATTTATTCATTTTCTCAGCTTAGAATCTTATCACCCCCATATACTTTGATCAAAGCATATTAAACGTATAATGACCAATAAAAGGATTAGTTAAATAAAAAGCAAACTGTACTTAATCTTTTTAAAACTATTAATTGATATTTACAACTGTAAACATTTACATATGTTTACAGTACATTTAAGAAAAATGATTACAATAACATGTAAAACACTACTCACTAGTAGCACTTCATTCAATAAATGTTCTACATCACTTGGCCATCTTCTTTTCAAATGCCTCCGAGTAAATTTGAGCACCTTTTTCATTTTTTTTTTTTCGCTTGTATCTCTTATAATATATAAATTTTCTTGATATATCTTATATTAAAGAGCTCTGCATTTGTGAAAATTTAAACCTAAACACAGCTCTGTAGAGTAAGAACGGAGATACAGCTCTCAAAAAAATGATCATTTATGCTCCGAAACTGTTAAATTTATTTTCTTCATATGAAAACTTTAATTCACTATCAGAACCTATTTATGAAATTAGGATCAAGTGTCGTAAAATGCCCATGCCAGCGCGGTAAGAACCCTGTATTGTTGTGAAATCCATGTTGCTTTCAGCAAATTTCTCGCTATTTATAGAAAAAAAATTCCGTTTTTTTTTCCATCTAAAAGCCGATTAAATTTACTATCAGATTTTACATATGAATTTTTTAATTAATTCCTTGAAATACTCACCTCAGCTCACTACATGTGTAGGTTTTATTAATATATGACCATTTTGACATGTTCAGAAGGCTGGCGTGGGTATATTACAATATTTAATCATATTTATATATATATGTGGTCAGATAGTAAATTTAATCAGATTTCAGATGAACAATATTTTGGATCAGACAAATAGTCTTAGAGTTATAGCTAAATGTGCCGAAAATAACAGTACTGAGTTCTTAGTGTGCTGGCTTTGGTGTTTTATGGATATCTATCAAGATTTCATAATTCTAATTGATAGAGAATTTAAGCAGTTTTGAAGTGAAAAAAAAGAAATTTTGAATCGGATTTTTTTTTTTTTTTTTTTTTTTTTTTTTTTTTTTTTTTTTTTTTTTTTTTTTTTTTTTTTTTTTTTTTTTTTTTTTTTTGTTAAGATATGGATTTTACGATAATTGAACCAAATTTCATATGTACGGACTGATAGTGGATAGTAGTTTCGGAGTTACAGCCAAAAGAGTACAGTCAAACTGCACTGAACTGAAATTTTTGGGTGAGAAGTTTAACTTACAAGGGGACGTTTGGAGTTGTAACGCACAGATTTGAATGCCGATTTTTGTGTGGGTAGTAGGGACCTATAACAGTGCAAAACTAGAGTTATAGCCGCCAATGAACATCAGGAGCCGAGAAAAAAAATAAAATATGAAAATCACGTTTTATTTTATTTTTTTCTCAGCTCTCAGTCAAGATAGAGAAATGATTATTTCACGTCCATTTAAAAAATATATACATATTTTTTAACCAAAACCTGATATTAATTTTAGATTATTCATCAATCTTAGGATTTCAATGTAATTTGAAAAAAAAATACTGGTGAGGAACATTTTTAAACTAAAAACTGATATTATTTTCAGATCTTTCGTCTCAAAAAACATGTAGAAACTAAATTTTGTCGAAATCAAAAATAATTTTTTTACCTTTAAAATTTAAAAATACCTACACAAAAATTGGCATTCAAATCTGTGTTACAACTCCAAACGTTCCCTTGTTAGTCAAAATCAAAATTTTTTGGAGAGCTGTATCTCCATATTTATATTGCTTTAAACAGTCACAAATTTAATATTTCTTGATATTCTAAATATGCTATATCAAGAAAATTTACATATCTTACGAGATATAAGCGAAAAAAATAAAAATGGTGCTAAAATTCGCGGTTTTCAAGATGGCGGCATAGCACAGAATGTACGATTGTTGATTTCTGATATGTGGTCAATGGGTACTAGTACTACACATATGTAAAGTTTCCCTATTTAGGAAATTATTTCTAGGTAATATCTTAATATGAAGTGTAACCTGAGAATAAATTGAGAAGAGATATGTGTAAGTTTGCATATCAATTGACAAACTCAATATCTCCCTGACATGGATATCTGTTATTCTCAATTTACATATAAAAGGATCAAATTACTTTAATTATTAATGAGATTAAATTAACAATGATTGATTATTCGAAATGAACAAAGTTGAGAGAAAGTATGATTTTCAAACATGACTTTTATCAATTAAACCAATCTAGCTTTCAAACAGTAGGTCCTAGCTACAAATATTTTATAACAAAAAATATTCTCCAATTAATTCCTTAAGAGCAATATAAACAGAGCTATAGTGGGTCAAAAAAGTACCAACACTAAAAAAATGTTGGCAAACGTGACATTTTTCATTCAAACCAATATAGCTCCCATACGGTAGATCCTAGCGACAAATTTTATATAACAAAAAATATTTTCCTTAAATTTCTAACCACAACACTGTCGGCAAATTTTCGATCCGAGCAACACCAAAAGATTTAGAGCGTGTTCCTTTTTTGAGTATGAAAATAACGTTACATCAAAAATGTTAAGATCCCCTGCTAAAAGGCATATCCATGTCAAATAATGTAATAATAAATTTAAGTCAAAATCAGAGGGTTAAAATAAATTTATAAAAGTCAATTTGTCAACTAAACATTTCAATTATTTTAGTTGAATAAAACGGAGAACTATGGAGTTTCTTTGAACTTCTAGACATATCCTGACATCCTTTACTCTGAAAGGTGAGAGAAGAAAAAAGATCCAATATGGCAGGAAAATAAAGGGAAGAAAATGGACTTCACCCAGTTTTAGAAGCTTTGTCTCTCTCTACCTGATTCGAGTTGAAAGGGATTTGATTTCTTAAGGTCCTTCGCCAAACTTTTTGCAGGCTTCGGATACAATCGCTTCGATTGAGTGATCTCGAGATTTATTTCAAGTTTCTAAGCGCCATTTTATTATAAAATCAAGTCAAACGTTTTATAATAATATTGTCCAAAAAAAAGAGAAAAAATAAAAAAGTGAACACCTTTCATTTTACTAAATTTCACAGGAGGGAGATTTTAAAATATTTTTCAAAATTATTGATACATCTATATAAACAATAATAACTACAACCCCCTGGCCTGCCTATTATATGTACTGTTTATTGGTTGTTCTAAATTTAAATAATTAATTATATAGCGAAACAAAATAACTACTAACTTCAATACCAAGAAAAGAAAAACACATAACTATTAAATATGCTCATAAATTAGATTATTTAACCACTATACACAGATTATATACACTGTGAATTCAGCGACAAAAAAGTAGACCTGCTGTTTTAAGATATTTTTAGTTTGCTTACTTATTGAATATTTTGATCAATTCTATGAAAAAAACAAAGAAAACATGAGGTGTTAGGCAGTAATGGCGGGATAAATTCCATATCCATAATCTGTTCCCCGACAGATCAGGCTTCTTAAAATATTATCGAAAATAGTTAGCCTGAAGGTTGATGTGTCATTCGTTCAAGCATTTATCTCTTTAAGTTTTAAAGCGGTCGTATTTCAAAAATACAAGTCACCCGAGTGATGCAACGGAAAAGTTTTGGAAAATTCAATGTTTTCCTTCTCTATCGCTCTTCTTAGCGAATATCATAGCTTCTCGACATAATGAACTACATTTTCCAATGGAATGCCGTCGTTAAACAGTATGAACCAGGTCTCATTTCGGCTTCTTGACAATTTAGTGGTTTTGTGGTTTCAGTTTGCGTAAAAATTAATCAAAAGTTTCACAGGAGTGATTTCTGATTTCAAATTAAAATATTTGAAAAAGTATAAGGGGTTGGAGACCAGGAGTCTCCAAACTAAGGCCAGCGGGCCAAATCTGGCCCGCCAGTGTCCTTAATCCGTCCCGCGACAGCTATGCGACGTACCCTTAAAATTCCAACAAAGATGAGTTTTGATATTTGTTCTTAAATATATCAGATCAATAATTTAAAGTTGAAGTGATGGGGCTAGTGTTTCAATAGCGGTATCAAACGGATTTAGAAAAATCTTAATTTTATTCGCAATGACATCAAAGTCTGAGAAACGAGTATCAAAATTTATATTCAAATCAAATCACAAGCTTCGGCTGCAAAAGCGACGGAAAACTGAGTTTCAGTAGTGTGGCTGAATATTTCACATGTTCTAAAATGGGTGAATTGTTTTTTACGCAATAGTGATTGAAACAGTATTATTTTCTGCCGGGACGATTTGATATAAGTGTACATATCAGGGAGAAGCTGGTGATTCCCTTTCAACCTTAAATTGAGTTCGTTCATATATGTTTTGTTAAATCGACAAAGGTAGAATGCTAACTTCCAAAGCCATTCGCTATTTTATAATTCGGTTGTATTGCGATGGTTTTCATTCAAATAAATTTCGATCACTCCTCGCAGTTCAAATAAATGCATTACCAATGTCCGCGTGTAACCTACAGATGTCGGCAAGTTTCGTGGTCGTTACAGTATAGCACAAAAGTCATTGAGATTATACTTACTGGCAGGAAAATTAAAACGGTGATGGCCCTTGGAACCCTTGGAAGTAATCAGTATGGGCCGAACGCTGAAAAGTTTGGAGACCCCTGATCTAGACTATGTTCCAACGAAATGTAGCAGGTTTCTTCCTGTTTAAAATAGTATGCCTATGACAATCGTAGCTCGTTTCTTCAAAGACTTATTAGCAAAAGAACGGACGAAGAGGTCAAAAGTCGTGGTCCGAGAGCGTGGTCCCAACTCCTATTGTTACTGCATTATAATCCACTCCTAAGATATGTTCCAAGTTTCAAGTCCCTAGCTCATCGGGAAGATAGTAACCAGATTTAAATCCAGGCAGCAAATCTAACGGTATAGGGTACGGTACAGTACAGTATGGCACGAGTTAGCTTTTTTTACCCCATCTCAAAAGTGCCCAACGGGCCAAAAGAAGACACTATATTTTTACTTTTCAATATCGTCTATAAATCCATATTCCTTCCAATTCTTCTCGTATCCAATCCTTACAATCCAAATCCCTTCGTAAAATCCTCAATACCACAAATTATTCATAATTCAATGATATGTCATTAAATAACTTTTCTATAATAATCTAAATGCTTTGCAGATTTGGCCTAAACAAGATCCTTTCATCACTAGCACTGGAATCCATTAGCCTCTCAACTTTTTTTTCATTTGATTCCCGATAACCCTCCGAGGCGTCTGAAAAAAAGTCAAGGAACTTTCTAATGCAATACATTTATTGAAGCACTACTAATGGGTAGTTCTTTACAAGTTATTGTTATATGATTGTATTCATTTTACCGACAATTCACTTATTTACAGTTGTAAATATTAATGAAGTACCTATATGAAAAAAAAAGAACCTCAACCATCGCACACACGGCAAAATCGCCAATTTAGATGGACAAAAGTCAAGTCAAAAGTTTAGAATTTCTGATTGCTTGGCCTATTTATAAATGTATTTAATTACGAAAAATCCCCAAGTTACCCCAAGGATTCGTTTGTAGGATTTGTTTCATCGATCCTTCTAGTCTTTAAATGTTGCAAAGAATTTTCGCGATTTTTCAGACAGCACTCCGAATAACGAGGAAGAAATATTTAAAGAGTGGGTTAAGTTTCCCCATAAAACAACCACCAAGACCGCTTGCTGAAATTTATTCATACTTCTGCTCATATTAATAATCAAGAAGATGTGGAGATTAGGCCTTTGAAAATTAGAATTTTCCGTCTTTCCGACAAAATTTCGGAAAGGTGGGACAAATGTCACAGAAAGTTGGAAGATTTGTTCAATATTATACTCTAGTTAGCTTGATTCCAATGACTTGGATTTTAGTATTTCAGTTATCCAACCTACTTTTCAACGCTCAGGACGCTCTAAAAAGTGTTTTGAATGTTCTAGTGAGAAAACAAAAAAAAAAGAAAAGTCAGCGAGTGTTTGAAGGTAGACTGAAAAATTGACTTTCGCTGCACAGCAAGCGCTTTATGTTTTTGGTAAGCGTGGAGCTTCCAAAGTTGTGAAAGAGGCATCTACCTCTCAACAGCCATCTTCTTTTACAAGAAAATATCAGCAAATACTGATGTGTTGATAATTCTATTAGTTTCATCGGAGCCTATTGTTGCTTTACTAAGAATACCTGCCAAAAAAAATAATAAAATAACGTTAGATTCAGATTTGATATATTTACTAAAGTGCACTACTACTCCGAACGTACAGTTATCCTCATCAAACTTAAATCTTGATAAACCAAATGATGACATGTCAGAGTCAGAGTTATCAGATCAATCTGGATCATCATATTGTTACGGGCCACTGGGGGTATGACTAATCAAATCACAACTTAAATATTAAACACTAATTTATTTACAACTTAATAAATACAAATAGGTCCCTTAAGCTACTTAATCTAATAACAATTATACTTAGGTCTAATTACACTAATATGTATATTACACTATACTTATCTTTAATAACTTAATACTAGATGTCACAATTATACATAAGAATCTATTACACTGACACAGAGACTGTTACTACATTCACTGACACTGTTTATCACTGTCACTAACTCACAGACTGAACTGTCACTGACACTTGACTGGTTGATCGTTACTTGATCACTGACACATGGATACTCCCTCCCAGGCTGGAAGTCGGCCTATTTAAAGCGCCGCCGAACATTCTAGATCTGGCCAGATTACAGGCCTGGGGCCTTCTGGGGCGCCGTGACCCTTTCAGGCCATCCGCCGCCCTTCTCGGCTACCTGCTCGCCCATGCCCACGGCACCACCAAATCTAGGCCACCCTGGCGGCCTTTCCAGCTACCTGCCCCCGGGTCGCCCAGGGTACCCTCAACCTCACCAGACCGTAACAATATTATGATATAAGTGAAGAAGATAATTAGTTGTTTACTATTCATAATTTTATTTATATTTATCTACATATGCTTAATTACGTTTATTAATTATTATAAATTATGCCTAATTTTATTTTTATAATTGATTTAAATTTTAGTTAATGTACATTGATTATTAAAAAAATAAAAATAAATAAATACAATTTTTACAATCTGAAGAGTTTCCAATTTGATCCAGTTTACAATTTAAACAGTTTCCTAAATGGTTTAAAATACAACTACTAGCAGGTTTACACCACTCCGAGCCGATAATTAGGTTTGTTGTATTATTTTTGCCTTATTCTGGGACTTCAAACGTTAAATGTAGGAAAGATTTAGATTCTAGCAAATAAATTTGATTTTTTAACCACTGTGCGCTCGCTAATCGTGTCAAAAAATTAATTAGATTTTTTAAATTATTTTTTTCCGTAATCTGGGACCCCAAAGGTTAAATTTGGATATAAGTTTCAGAATTTTTTCCATCGGTCATATTTTCCACTGTGCGTCGTACGATAGGAATAATTAAAACTAATTTCAAGTCATTTTTTTTGTCTACATCTCTACTCCTTGTAGAGATCTAGACTTCTTTATATATTCTCTTTTATTAATATTATTTTTTAACCCATTGCCTTTTCAAGTTCTTCTAATGCTTCGGAAGTAACAAAAATGTCCGCGATTACTGCATCATCTAAAAGTATCTGATGTGAAGAAACACATTTTTGTATTACTTACACAACTGATTAACGTGTTTCCCGAAATTTAATGCCCTCTGTGAAGGAAAAGAATAACACTGCCAAAGATCGATTGTACAAACTATTTGATTATGGCAAATCAATGTAAGGAATTGCTAAACATCGAATATATAAGCCACATATTTTTACATTAGATACTTTGCAGTTGTAGGGACGATATGTAATATTTCCTTAATATCTCTAGCAAAACATATCACTAAAATATTTCTTTGTGAGAAAGGTGTGTTCAAGAGGTGGAAAATTCTTTTTGTTCCCTCATCGACTGGCATGGTACACTAAGAGCATACATAAGTATGTATTAACTGACATTATTAAGAGAGAGAGATATCCATTAAACAAAGACAAACAGACAAAGCCCCTGCCACTGTAGCGCCCCTCCCCAGTAGATTCAGAGAAAGAGCAATCACTTTTCCAGAAGAAGAGAGGCTTTATGAACCGTCCGAGTATTAAATGCCGCTGATACTGGAAAGAATTGTTAAGCATGATGAGTTTGTCCTCTCCCCCCTCCCACCCTCCCGGCGACAATTTAAGTCTACCCCACTTTCTAATCTCCAGATATTTTTCTCTTCTTGATAAAAAACGGTCTTTTAAACCTCATTCAGTCATCGATTTTATCCTACATCCCCCTTTCGACAGTCGGAGTAAGACTAATCGAAAACTAATAGCAGATAAGAACAGCCAGATAAAAATATAAAATTTAAAAAATAAATTTTATTATATTGCGGTTCAGTGGATGAAAGAAGAGGTATATTAGGAGACGGGATATATGTATATCTTATAGATTTATTAAGAGAGATCAATCAATAAAATAAAAATATAAATTATAAAATATAAATAAAGAATAGTATAAATTAACAACAATTTATTTTAATATGACTAATAAAAGTGACGTAATATAATATTGTGGTGCAAGATATCCGTGCCCGGGTATCTGAGCTAACGAGCGCTTGCTGCATAAGTTGTTTAGCTTAAGGCCCGTTTACACTGCCCGAGCATTTGTCGCAAACAGGGGTGATGAACGAGCATTCGTTCGAGGCTCAGGCAGTGTAAACAGTCGCCTCGAGCCGAACAAGGTCCAAACGAATGCTTGTTCGTGGTTGGCCTTGATCCGCCCGATGTCGGTTTTCCAGCGAATCATCAAAGCGAATCACCATCGTTTGCCGCTCGCTCCGTGTAAACACCCGCATTGTGTTCGCCGAATCTAGTTCTAGCCTAGCTGTTGAAAGGTACACGTCTCCTCCCAATTCGAGTGTGGTAGCTATTGTTTATTTTGAATGTATGTTTATTCAAGGTAATGTGTTCTATTATTTTAAGTTTAATAATCGTATCTATTAATTTTCTGTTTAAGTTTATTTTTCGATTATTTATATTTATTCTAAATTTGTAAAATAAAATAACATTAAAAATTAAAAAAAATAAAATTGCTAAAGAGCCCACTGTTATCTATCCTTCAGCAATAGGAAGTAATTTCATTTCTTTAAAAATGATGACTCCTACATGCGACGCCTTTTCCTTTTCCGATTTTTCTCCGCTAGATGTTCTAGAATGAGAATAGCCGCCGCGGAAACCACAATTTTGGATAGCCCGGGTGCCATCTATTCGCTGCGAATGCTCATGAGCAACTGATCGTCAGAAAGGCTCGTGCAGTGTAAACAGAGGGCTCGTTTAGGTTCGTGCTCGTTGAAAACCGGCGAATACTCCATGCTCCAAGCTCGAGGATGTTCGGGCAGTGTAAACGCACCTTTAAGAGTGGAAACGTTTTCTGAAGAGGATCCCATCTACTTAGAGAATTAAACGTAAAATAATAATCAATAAAGCATTGATTAAAATATTAAAAACAATTTGATTAATTAAAAAAAAAATACGTCTCCCAACTCTAAAAAAAAAAAAAATAATAAAAATAGTATACATATGATTAGATGTAGACTACCTAAACAGATTTTTCATATTCAGTAAAACTTAAATATAACGCTCTCGTTGATAACGATTTCCCGGATATAACACTTTTTTACCTGGGCCCCGCACAGTGGAACGAACGTTAGGGCGGAATGGACATTCGTTAATATCTCCGCTTCTGCTTCTCCTAGAATAATGCTATTGGTACCGTTTTAAAGCTTTTTGAATGGACTATTAAACGATATGCTAATCATGATCAGATCGTAAGAGAAAACATGTAAGAATTCCTGATTTGATATTTCGATCTTGGATAATTTATCATCATTTACTTACCATTTATTGTACCTATATACTACGAGAATATATGCAATAAAATATTCTATGGAATGATAAATACATATGTATTAAATAAAATTACAAAATAAAACGTAACAAACTAAAATATTTAATTATTAAAAAAAAATAATATAACAATTGATAATTACTTTTGTCAGTTAATATCCTAGGACTAATTGATACATCAAAATTATAATATATGTAGGTGCCTATATACAATTGTTTATATAATAACGATCAGAATTAAACTCATAACAACATAATTTTAATTAAGATTCTTTTTTCTATATTCTAAGTAACAATAAGCGATTGTGCTTCTGGTAATAAATCACGTTTAATGTTTATTATTCTCGGTCTAAGAGTCGAAATTAAGGGATCCGAATTTATTAATAAATTATTTAAAACATCTCGATTGTTTGATTGCCTCGATGATTTTCTGGCATGAAACAGTCTGAAATTTCGGAATAACTTGTGATTCGCTTCTTGAGCATCTTCTGACAATTGTCCTATAGGTATTATAGCATTTTTGCTATCAGTGTTCCGTGCACGAGCAGTTTGTGCACGGTGACTGGCATATAATACCAGCCATACAGAGATACATATAACCGTGCTGTCCCTTTCGTGTAGGCTTCAAAGTTATCAAGTTTTATAATTGACCCAGAAGAAATAGCTTGTAATATTATTGCAAAGCGTCTAATTAGATTTTCGTCAGCCCCTGTTATAGCTGATGAAGTTTCTGGGGAGGCAAAAAATTTCCTTGCAGTATTTCTATCATTGCTTGTACCAAAACCTTGTCTTACGTGGTCTACACAAAGTCCTAACTGAATTTTAAAATCATGTTGAACTTGATTTTTTTTTCCTTGCAAGTAATTCCTTTTGCTCTGTTGTTTTTGCACTCCAGGACTTGAAATCTAATCGGTAAGAGATGTGAATTAAGCACTCAAAACACCTGATCAAACAATGCAAAGGGGACAAGCCAAATGAGTAATACTCATCATTAACTATTTCCTTGTTTGTAATAATTTTTAAATTGTTCATTTCTTTAGGTGTTGCATTGCACAAAAAACACCTCATAGCTGAAGAAGTTTCAGTTAAAATATTACATATTTTGCCATCAACCATAGTTAATAACATTCTATAATTGATAGAGATTTTGTCATTTATATAGGGAAGTAAATTATCAATTTGTTTCTGAATGTCTCGAACTAAAGACGTTACAGTTTCATCTGTTTCTTTCGTATAATTAAATGAGATAGGCCTACAAAATCTGGTCGATGACGGACATTCATTTTGCCAGACTATTTGACAATTCTCTGAATTTATCAAATTAATCGGTACTAATTTATCAAATTAATCGGTACTAAACAGGCAATCAAAATGACCGAATCTTCGCTGAAAGTTTCAGATGAAGAATAACGTTGTTTATATTGTGATTGGTTACCCGCCCCCCATCACATCCCCACTTAATGTTGAACGTTAAACTACGAAAGTTATCATTCCCTATTTCACCACCCACGACTTGTAAAATCCGAGAAGAAGTATGGTCAAGTAAATTTTGCAATACGATATTTGCTCCAGTGTCACTAAGCGATATGGATTCTTCTGGGGGATAACAATCTTTTTTTAATTTTTGGATCTGATAGTAGCTGGGGTAAAGTGATGTATATCCTAATGCTTTTGCATTATTTCTGACGGCATTGTACTGAAACTTAGTAAAATCAGCGGCTGTATATAATGCTAATGCCTTTTCGTCCTCAATGAGGACAAATGAATGTAAACAGACAAACAAAAGACAAAAGTAGGTAAACAAAAGAAAACCTTGCGAAAAGTAGCACCAATATCAACAGAAATCATTTAAAATTAATTCTCAAGACCTAGAAAAGAAAAGAAAAAAATCATTTTCTCGGAAAAGAGCACCTAAGAGCAAAATCCAACTAATGGAAAAAAAAACTTCAAGCATTCTAGTTATTTACTGTGAAGGTAGTTTTTTGGGCGATTTTAGGCGATTTTCGCAATTTACAGTTGAGTTTTTTCTCCTAATTTTCATCGAAAAATCCCAGACGTTTGAAATAATCCCGAGTTTTATTTGCTTAAAATATCTTATTATGGATAAGTTGTTTTCCAGTAGTTGCACGGTTAATTTAAAGCATTACCTCAAACAATGGATTTTTTTTTAAATATGAGTTTAAAAAAAAATATATATTTCAATGCAGAATTTTTCCTATAAGATTTGATTTTAACATTAATTTATCTATGGATTTTGTTGAAAAGAAGTATAAAGTATAATTTAAGATCCAAATAAAAGACAAATTTAGTTATTAGAGAATTGGTCCAATGTCCAACAAATTCGTTGATTCGTTCCACTGTGCCCCGGTCCCATAGGAAATCTGTGAATAAACCGCTCCGATTTCCAGTTTATAACGCCCAGATAAAAGGTACGAACACATTTTTTTTCATTTTCATTACAATTAGATAATATTATGCCTAAATTAAATAACATTTGTGTTCACAAAAATAAAATATAATTGAATCACAACCAGAAAAGAAACAACACGTGCTATCATCAAATCGATTCTGAGAACAGACTTTTGTTTAATTTTATCGATCCCCTACAAAATATAGAAGTAGAAGACGAAACATTTAAAAATATTAATGAATTATAAATCGCTGATTAAAAAAAATAAAAATGTTTAGTTTGTTTTAAACAAAATAAATAGATGAATATTTAAAGCCAACGTGCTCATTTAAGCAATTTTAAACTTTCTTACATAATTATATACATATAATTATTATTTTTAAATTCTTTATTCATATTTTCAGTTTACTTTCATTTATTTATGTATTCAATATTTGCCTATTAATTTACAATACATATATTCACTGCATTTTTAATAAAGATTTTCTATTTTTAGCCGTTTTTTTCCTGCTTACAACACTTTCCCTGGTAAAGCGTTTTTTTTTTCAAATCGTTTAACGAAGTTTTACTGTTTATGTTAAAAACCTGTGATACAATATAAGGCGGACATCATGAGATTTACCAACCTGGATCACTAAAAATGCAAAAAAAAAAGATACTGACAATAATTTACAGACTAAGAAGTGGGAAGAAGAATACCGATTTAAAATGAACAGTAAGCTTTCTAAGTATATTGACAGTCAAGGGAAAGAGACTAAAATTCTTAGACAACACAAAAGACTGAATCGAAATAGATTAAACACAAGCATTGATAAAATAATGGGACTGAAGTATAAAAAAGGATCTTGAAACAAATAAAGACAAAAATAGTGGCCATAAGTAACAATAAGGAAGATTAACTAAATAATATTGAAAAACATAAAGGTTCTTTTATTGGAGAAGCAGAAGAAAATATTAAGAGACAGGTAGAAGATATATGAAGATGGAAAACAAATATTAGTTAAAAAGAAAAAAAATGTTTTGTAATGGTATTCCTGTAGCCTGTTTCTTTATTGGCCTGTTTACCCAAATTTCGTGGTTCTAAGACTTATTATTCTCAATAATTTAGGTTCTGCTTAGCAGAAGTTTTGGAGACAGTGAATATAATGTTTGGTGGACTTTGGAACATAGGTTCTCGTTAGTGATTCTTCTCTCAAGAATCAGTGTAATAATATTGTCATCCAGAAGCGGGGTGAAGCGAACATTATTTGGATAACGATTGATAAATATGAAAGCGTTTCAAGAAAAGGCAAAGCAGTAGGAGATAGGGTGGTCGTTTAGGATTGAAATATATCAGTCTAAAGTTAAAGACAATAAATTTGATTTTTTTCTCTTTGTAGTATATATATTAGTATATATAGTATAGTATTCTTTATACTGAACCACAAAGATGACACAAAAATCCTTGGATGCCTTAGAAGATGAGACAGTAATGGAATCCTGGAATATAATGTACTGGACTGGGAGGAGGATAGGACTGACACAGGTATGACAGAAAGTCGATTGGGGTCTTACATCAATCATTTTATAGCCGCACGCTAGCTTCTACTGATCCAATTCAGTCTGCTCTCCTTCGGCTGAGTGCCATCCTCTATCCTCCATCATCCATCCTCCATCGGGGAAATAGTATTAGTTAAGGGAGCCTTTTGGGCTGATTTGATATGGCGTATGTTGGGAGTAAGACTGATGTTTACATGTTTCTATTGTCATGTCAAGCAAGATTAAATTAAGACATCCTTTTACAGAACATATGTAAAATCATATCTTCACTCTAATTCATTTTACAATGACCACGATTTGAGAAAATATATTTCTTCTATGTACAAACAAATGACAAATGACAAATGAGTGTGTGTGTGTTTAAATTTATATTTTTTATACGGTTTTTGAGGTTCAGTTCATAAAGTAACAAATATATTATTAAATTACACAAAATTTGTCTACGGCTGAAATTAATGTCATCGTCGTGGCTTTACGATACTCCCAGAGCTCGTCCATTAAATATGCTGTCCTGGTGTCAGACTCACCCAGCGCTTTAAGCTCCATGAAGAATATGTATTCAGAAAACACTGCATTTTAGATGTGATCAAGAAACTTTCTGAAGGAGGAAAATCGGTGTACTTCATTTGGTCACCAAGTTATATCGGTATAAGAGATAACGAAATGGCTGATAAGAAGTTGATAAGATGAAATGGCAAAAGATGCTGTAGCCCTCCCAGGATCTGGCAAAAACTTCTTAGCGACATCACACTTGACGATGTCTTAAGAGTGGCAGACATTATGAGATCACAGCCCTACAAGTAAACCCAAGATAATTAAGAAGGACGTAAAACCATAGAGCAGTTCCTGCCGTAATAATCGCAGATAAGAAGTGATCATAAAGCGATTAAGAATTGGCCATTCAAGAACTAAACACGTTCACCTTATAACCAGAGAGGCTCCTCCCAGATGTGAAATGTGTGGCAATGGTTTATCAGTATCCTATATGTTTGACAAGTGCCCTTAAGGCACCAAAAGACTGAATTTTGAATTGACTGAATCAGGAATACCTCGAGACATCTCAAAAACACTGGGAAACGATGAAAAAATTATTGAAAAAGTTACAGCCCTCCTTTATAGAGAAAAACTATATTGTAAAATATAGATTAATGAAATTAATTTTCTATTAAGAACAGGCGATCGTTGATGACCTTTGACCTTCTCTGAAACATGAATTACTGACCTCAAATCTCGATTAAGGTAAGGAAAATTTTTAAACTAAAACTGATATTTTCAGATTTCTCATCTCAAAACAAAAAGAAACCAAATTTCGTCAAAATCAAAAGTTAAATTTTTTTTACTGCTTAAATTTTGTAGAATTTTAAAAGAAGAGGCTTTCATTTTCTAAAAAAAACTTAAATAATTTGCGCTATCTCATATATTTCGCCACCGACTGAAACCAAATTTTAAGGCCATCTAAAAGCCCTAAAACTGTATAGTTCAGTCCATATCCCGAGTTACATGATTTTTCCTTATTGAGATAACTTAAGTTATTGTTGACCTTGGATTTTTTTTATTTTCATCAGTTTTTGTCCACTAAAATCTGAAGTAAACGAAATGTTTTATACATGGATAAAAAGCTGAATGTACGTTGATTCTTTTGATACTATTACTATTGTAATCGGTTGAATGCACAGCAGTTGTTATGGCCGTCAGAATTTGTTGATGAAATCTCAACGTCTTCGAAAGGGGTAAAAAATCAATATTTTTTTTATTTTGATGAAATTTCACATATAAAGGTTTTTTTGTGCGCTAAATCGGGATTTGAGGTCGGTTTTTTATGGAAAAACAATCTCCACAAATTTACAGCGGAATTTTTAGGCACCCTTAAGTCTTTAGCATAATGAAAGTATTTTTATTTCAAAAAACACACAAAACTACAATTTAATGTGAAAGAATCATTTCTCTATCTTGACTGAAAGCTGAGAAAATAAATAAAACGTGATTTTCATTTTTTTTTTCGACTTCCAATGCTCATTATTATATATCATTATATCATTATAGTTTTGCACTATTGTATATCACTAGTACCTACACAAAAATTGGCATTCAAATGTGTTACAAGTCAAAACGTCCCCTTGTCAGATTAATAGTATATAGTAATATATATAATACATCATAATAACCATTTATCCATTTAAAAAATTACATATCAGAATAAAATTAAGTCTAACTGTAAAATAAATAAAAAAAACATGAATTCTGGAAAAGTAGAGAAATGTAGGAAATTCAGGAACATGATATAACTTTATTGAATTAGTAGGTAGTTAGCAAGCGCCACCAGAGGTACTGGAAACTGATTTTTGATGTTTTAAAGGAATTTGTTTGATATAAGAAGGATGATAGTTGAGCGGGAGAGGAACGAACATATGAATGTTGAAGTTCTATGGGATAGGGTATAAAGATCGGAAGCATTTTGTAGATATATGAAGGAAGAAGGTATTGATAAATAGGTAAAGAAATGATATATTGTCATCGAAAAGCGGGATAAATCCAACTTAATTTGTATAGAGATGGGAAACATGGGATCGTCTCGGGGTATCGAAGACAAACCCGACAAAGAAGTTCATGTTTCGCCTCAATCTGCCAAAGAGAGAGAAAGAGAGAGAGAGAGAGAGAGAGAGAGAGAGAGAGAGAGAGAGAGAGAGAGAGAGAGAGAGAGAGAGAGAGAGAGAGAGTCCCGCACCCATGGTCTCTGGACGAAGACAAGCCCTGCGGAAGAAGGAACGCACGACCTTACCTTACTATCGGACGAGCGGTGAGCTCTTCTCGCACGCCGCCACGTGAAATCCATTCTCAAATATCTCTGTTCTGCAGGCCGGTACCTGGAAACACCCTGCATCCTCTTGCTTCTTTGCTTCAATGAAATCTTTGCGCAGTTTCTTCAGGGACCCCTGAGTCCAACACTCTCCTGGCCACGCACATCAGATTGCAGCCTCAGATAGGTACTCACTCGCAACCAACCCAATTCCTTTAAAAATGGGGTGATGTGGTCATCCCGTCTAGCTCGGAAAATAAATCTAATTGCAGCGTTTAAACTGAGGGCTGAATGTTCTTGTATGTTCAGAAGCGGAGATGTCAATGTATAACTGAGTCGCAATACCAAACAAGAGGTAGGATAAGGGCGGAAACAATCATCCTCCGAACCTCGGTTGTAAGTAACCGTTTCCACCTCGAAAGGGAGTGCATTACGTTGTGAACCCGGCCTACAACAACACTGGCATGGTCAGGCCATGATAATGACCCATTTACTACGACACCTAGCAGTCTTAATTTATCGGTTCGGGGAATTATCTGGTCATTACTCTCAAAGACGACAACGGACCAATCCTTTCGGTTTTTTGGCAAGGAGCTTCGGACTCCCCCATTAACACCTCCAGCATAGACTTTTTTGAGTTGAGGAACAGTCTGTTGGAAAGAGACCAGATCTGGAGGGCATTGAGATCCTCATTTACCCTCGCTCCATTGCCGCGACAACGTCTTCCGGAAATGCAGATGCCCATATAACAACGTCATCAGCAAAACATATGGACTTTGCAGTGCTTGAGGCATCCATCTAAATCATTGATATAAGCAGGAACAAATAGTGGACCGAGTACTGAACCTTGAGGTCAACCAGTATCACTCTCCAACGCTTCAGAAAAGTCACCACCACTGGGGACCTTACTCGTTGGGTCTCGCCCACTCAAATAGGAAATCAAGCCAGCCCAATAACGCTGCTCTCCGACACCAAAGCTACCCAATTTCCCTCCAGAAGCATTTGTGATCTACGGGAGTCAAACGCCCGCGTAAAGTCCAAGGAACGAAAATAGAAATCTTGCGCTACGTCCATATTTTTACGCAAGTCAGAAAATGATTGTATGAACGGCCGTGCACGTGCTCCGAACTCCCCTAGTCTGAAACCTGATTGATAGGGAGATAGCCAGTGCATTTCCTTACAGGGGGGGGGGGAAATCGTAAAGATCCTCAGATCCCTCTCCCACTATTTTTTCTAACAATTTTTGACAAAACAGGGAGAATAGCTCTTGGTCTATAAGTCTAAAGGTTGTTTTAGGCTTATCAGTTTTAGGAATGGGCCACGATAATCGCGCATAGTTTCCGACGCATCCAGGAGACGCTGCATTGACTCAAGGAGGCATTGAAAATCTCAAGCAATAATGCTATTGGCTCGCCATCAGGTCCAATCATTTTTTCTAGAACATTCCAATCTTCTCCAGACGCGTCCGACTCCACAACGGATCTCAGGCTCCACACCACATCTACTCCCGTACTTCCTCGCTATAACGCCTCACCTCCCTCATATTGGCAACAAGCAGTGACCTAATCCCCTTCCATATGTTCACTAGTGCGCAGTGGGGGCGCCAAGAGCATACTCGAATACCGGTATTTAGTCGCTTAGCATCCGCACAGCTGTTCTCACTTATGTTTTTTTACCAACAGCCTGTCTGATCATTTCAATGGAGCCATTCCGAGTGCACATCCAAAAAATAAGTGTCCTTCCTCCGTGGTCCACAAGGGATCTTATCTACTCTCCCTCCAGACTGCCCCAGTCCGTTCGCCGCCCTGTAGGGGGGTCTAATTGTTGCGTGTTATCACATGATTTCAGTAATTTTTTTTGTGTACGCCTCACACTTCGCATATGAGTTCAACACTACCAAGTTACTCCTGACCATCTTTTTTGCTTTTTTAATTCTGATTCTGTATTCGACTATTGCTTGTTTTAGCCCTGGAGATGGCGATCAATGACATTTCCGGAACGTTGGCGAAATAATAAAATGAGGTTTCTTCAAAAAAATAATGTCTAATTTTTTTTTTTACTGGTCCTATATATAATAACCTAGTCTATATGTTAAAAGTTCTTTGACTCACAAATTTGTAACTTTGTTCATCTTCTTATGAATTGATGAAGGAACTTCATAAATCAAACAGAAAGCTGGCGAGTGCGGAGGGTACAAGAGGAAAGGATACAGTGCATGACATGATTATTCCAACCTAAATGTTGAGTGGATTAAAATCTTTAAAACAAAGCTTGTTATTTAAAATACGAATTTTAAATATTCAAACAAATCCATTACGAAAGAAGAGATAGGAAAAAGCTATTACGAAAGTCTAGACTTGAGGAAAATTCATTTAAGAGGTAAAATATAGTAGCTAATTAAGACGTTAAAACTTTAACAAGATATTAAATCATGAAATTTTAATCTCTTGGATTTCACCACCTTTCTGCAATCAGCTTAATCTCGTCAAGATCTAATTTTCTAACATGTGATACAAAGGAATCTGAATAGAAAATTAATTAAATTAACTTATCATGTTTTTAGACATTTTAATTTTAATAGTGGTTGACTAAAATCAATATATTACGAGATTAACGAATTTCTTGTTTTATATATATGACTAGTTTATTTGGTTGCATTCTTTTGTTCCCA